>PVLC010050244.1:0-10182 GCA_004027655.1 Graphiurus murinus | reverse complement strand
AGGAGAGATGTAAGTTTATTTCATTTCCTCTGGGTTTAAGGCACTATGTTAGTATTGTGCCTGCTATTAAATATTTGTGTATTTTTTAATCTTTTGGGGCTTCAGTTCCTTTACTTTCAGAAGAGACAATATTAGCTATGCTGAGCTCAGTGTTTCCCTTTAGCTCTAGATTGTTTTCAGTCTAGTCTAATCTTGACTTGTAGAAAGTAGATTCAATTTATAGATATGCCATGACATATAGTCTCTTGACAAATCAAGAAATACACACTTTTGCTTAAACAGACATTTATTGCAAAATGTGATAAACGTAGGGCACCACTCGGGTTAGTTCAAACACAAAAATCCCTCCCTATCACCTCAGGAAGTACTTGCTTTAATGTTGTTAGCTCTTATCTGTGTAGAGTCATAGATAAAAGTTACAAAATATTTGGGTTTATTTGTGGGAAGTTCATGGCAGCTAGAACCAAAGGGGGTTTTCCACAGTTTTCTTGCTATTGTCACGTTTCGGTTTGTGCATTAGTCGAGTTCAATTTTAGGGCAGAACTTTCCTTTAGTTCTCAGTGGACTTCCCTCTTCCTTATAGTGACAGTGTCTTTAAAAGCCTCAAGAGGTACAGCACTTGCATGAAGTGGCATGTGGGACAAAGTGTGCAGTCTGTTGAAAATACAGTTTGCCTTCATTTGTCATCATGATCGCCTTCTGCATTTCTGTGATCACTGACACGTGGATCCCGCCTTCATCTCTGGCCATTCTCTGTTGCTGTCACCAGGTGTCTGTCATGCTGACCTTCTTTCTGTTCTTCCAACATGGCAAGCATACGTGTATGTCCTAGAGCATTTGCATCTCCTCTTCTGTCTGCCTGAAACTCCTCTTCCAGGTCTTTGAGTAGGAGTTGGAGAGTAAGAGATTCTTATAATATCACAGTTCCAAGGTGCTTCCTTATTGAGGCCTTTATTCACCACTCACTTTAATTTAGTGCCTTCTACAGCCTCATTTTCTGAGACATCAATTTGAGTCCCATTATTTTGTGATATTACCTTAATTATTGTTTGTTTATGTCACCATTTTCCTGAAGTATAATAGATAAGCTCCATGAGAGTAGAACTGTAGTACTACACAATAAATAGTACTTGCAGATCAGGCACGGTGGCACATGGCTCTAATCCCAGTACTTGGAAAGCTGAGCTAGGAGGATGGCAGGTTCCATGTCAGACTCAGCAACTTAACAAGGCTGTCAGAAACTTAATGAGACCCTGTTCCAAATAAAACTTAAAGCAGGGCTCAGGGTATAGCTCAGCGGTAGACTGCCCCTTGCTTCAATCACCAGTAACACACACACACACACACACACACACACACACACACACACACACACACACACCATCCCACGCCCGCGCGCACGGCGCAAACTTAGTACTTGCTTGATCAGATTGAATTATAGATATTAACTCAGGAATTAATGGTTGAAGTCTTGTAAACTAAGCCAAAAACATGTAGCTTGGGCTTATCATTACTTCCTGTTTGATTAACTTATCACTCAAAAACTTATGAAGAATGTAGTCTGTGTGTTGCTTCTGATTGGCCAGTTATCTTCATTGAGATACTATTGATTCTATACTCATCATCAACTCTAAGAAAGCATTATAACCATGCATCTTGATATGAATTTGATATATAATAAATTTGTTGTTACTTTAGATAAGAACCTGTTGAAGTTTCTACCAATCCAATGCGCCCTCTCATCCAACATTCATGACACTTAGAAGTCCCATCATTGGATTATCATGCTATTTTACATAGTCCAAGTGAAGAGCTTTCAAAGCTATGATCACATTTCCCATATGTTAGTAAGCCTGGCACAGAGCTTTCATGAAAGACGCCATGGGAGTAATAAGATTTTATTGGTGAGCTAAAGTATGGTAATGGAAATACTTAGGTTTCCTGGTCATAGTTCACGGTGAGGGGCTGCCATAGAGGGAAAGTTGCTGTACATGATCTGAATAAACACTAGAATACTGAGCAAAGCCTCCTAGGGGTAGCTGAAAAGGCAGGTGTTATCCACCTCACAATTTGACCTAGGCTTGCTTTTGTTTTTGCCTAAATGCTCCAGCTGTAATACAGTAGTGTAATGTGGTACCTTAGTAATGTAGATAGTATGTTCCCTGGCTGGTAAGCTCAATGGCAACAAGAAGCTGTGTTTTTGGTTACTCATTCTCCCAAGGTTGTTTACAAGCCTAATTGAATTTTTGGCACAGGGCAGTAAGACATTGTCCAATGATAAGACAGCAAGCCATTGCTTATTCATCCCCAGTAAATGTCTAGGGATAGGTTATTTTGCCAAATAGCGCAATTCTATTCTCCCTACCCTATCTCAGTTACTTCTTCAAGATTCATTTCTAGAATGGTAACTAGAGTTGATAACAAAACACAGTAAGTTGCAGAAGTTAATGCAATCCATTTGCCTTTTAAAAGCAGCAGTAAAAATTTAATGAGGCCATCAACTTTTTGTTTGTTTATGTAAAGAAATTCTACAATTAGCATGCCCAAGTAGAAGTGGTCTACATTCATTCTCTATTAAATTCTCTCTTTCCCCAAAAGAGGGAAATTTGTATATTCTAGGTTCCATTCATTCATCAGAACACTTTATGCTCTAGTAGCATATGAATGAACAGACTTTGTTTGAGACTGAAGCTGGTATACAAATAGGAAAAGGACATTAAGAGTGTGCAAATTCGAAGTCTAACATGGGCACGTTATTATTTACATTTGATTTTGACATTTTCTGTTTTATACCTTCCAGTCTTCCAAATCTGTCTCCTACCTCCTCCATCTCCAGTCAGTGAGCTGGTATCAAGAAGTGCTTTTTAGCCAATAACTATATGCTTCAGATATGACTCTAAGCCTATTAGGAAAACTGGAAGTTTCCTTTTAGGCATATCTTCTAAAAGACTTATGATCAGGTAGAGAAGATAGACTGGTACTCTGGAGTCTGCAGTTTTGTGATCTACTGGGATAATAGAATGACCAGTATCCTATGACAATTTGAAGGCCCTTGAGACTTAAACTGGGAACGTTAGGGAAGGTTCACCCAGGAGGTGACACTGGGCTGAGGCTTAAAGGGTGAATAAGAGATTTTTCAAATTGGGACTGTGAACCACGGAAGGAGAATCACAGAAAAGGTCACAGTGTGAACTCGAGCTTTTGAGGCATGTTATGTGGTAGAAGAGAAGACTTCCCATGTGCAGGTGGTAGCAGAGGGGTTCTTAGGGGAGAAGGAGAGGAATCTTTGGATACTGGCCTATGGGAAAATCTTTCATGTTGAAGGTTATGGAGATGTGATCAAAGCTGGGAAGTAACGTGCTCTTCTGCTCTAGAGATAGCTCTGTGTAAAGTTAAAGCTGGGTGGGATTTGAGATTGAGTAGAGGGAGGTGTGTAAGGAGGACATCACTGTGATCCTGGAGATATGACTCCAGGGATGTATGCTCTGGCAGTGGGGAGATCCTGGGTTGGATGTGGAAGATGGGAAGAGGTCGTAGTCTAGGACGGTTCAACAATTGGCTGAATTCGGTGCCATTTACTGAACTGAGACAAATGAGGAAAGTGTAGCAGTCTGGGATGTCTTTTGAGGGTGAATTTTTGAGTGTGGGACAAACACTTAGTTTACAGATAAGGAGCTGAGCAGACATGTCTGGGTTGGAGACAGGATTTGTAAGACTTCCCGTTACCTGACATTTGAAGCATGAGAATACATTAGTTAACTCATGAATAGGGTTTAGAGTTCTCTCTTATCTCGAAATGTAAGATAAATGTAAGTTACTTGAGTCTTTCTTTACCCCTTTTACACTGAAAGAATTCTTGAAAATTCAGCTAGGTCAGAAGGCCATTAAGAAGATATACCTAGGTATTCTCATGATGACAAATAAAGCAAGGATTGAGTGGAGACTTCAGAGTAAGGTATGCTAACATCATTAGCCTGTGTCTTTATGTTAGAATGAATAGCTATTTTTCTTCTAATGATTATGATCTACAGTCTAGTTTTATTATGATCTGGAATTATCCAGAAAGATGCATTTTTTTCATTCAATGCTTAACTAGCCCCCTAATTAGTTAATTAATTTGTTATGTTAACTTGATTAGCTAGATTCAGTTTTAGATTACTTAAAATATATCTTAACTCTTCCAATGATAGAAAGTCTTAAAACATTTACTAAAAGCAAAGATTGCAAGTAGGATATAATTGTTGACAGTAAGGATGACCAGGCATTGTTTTGTTGTTAGGATTCTGTGTTTGGGGACATGGATAACAATGTGATAAGAAATGGATTTTACAACCATCAATAGTGTTCCTAATGGTTTAAACTAGGCTCTGAGGAGCTGACTTACTTTCCCACAAAACATAGTATCTTTTAATTTTTCAGGATAAAAAAAGCAAGAGAAATGAATTTTTGCTTCTACACACCTTTTCATAGTATGTAGAATGACTTGAATGTTCTGTGGCATGGTGATAGAATTCTCACTTCGTGGAGTTGTGCATCAAAACAAATGCAGGAGAGTCTTAAATGACCCAGGCTGTGGGGAGGGAAAGTGTTTTGCAAGCTTCATTTTCTAGAGGAGTCTTAAACATCCTTTTAACTAGGTCTGTGAGCTGAAAGTGATCCAAGCCATGACCTGAGGGTACAACCAAAAGAGGATAGATGCTAATGATTTAGAAAATGATGGTGTTTTCTGTTGGGACTTAGGAGAAGTGTATCATTTGTGATGTTGTTTGTCATGTGTTGTGAAGAGAATGTCTCCAGTATTGACATACCACTCGTACTTCTTCGTATGATATAAGACCTCACAGAAAGGGCTGAAAGAAGTTCTTTACTTCATTGGGTAAGAAAGGATTCTGACAGCTGTGCAGTGTGGAAAACTGGCTGATAGTTTATGACCAGATCTGGATTTTGAAAAGACCAGGGGCGAGAGTTTTAACATATGGAACTTATTTGGGAAGTAATTCTTAGCTATGACTAACAGCCTGTGTTCATATGCCTGGGAAAGTTTAAAAGAAAATCTTTGTAAAATAAATCATATCTCTTGTTTGCAAAATTGTAGAACTTAGATAACTTTTGGTTATTCATGGACTTCTGTAATTCTCTGTTAAAGCTCTGAAGTTTTCTCTTATAATTACTTTTTCCTGGTTTTATTTTTAACAACACAGCGATTCAATTTGCTAGCTTATTCAATTAAGAAATTATTTATTTAAAAAGATTATTTGTCCCCCTCCCCCATCCTCCAGAGATCCTTAAAATGTTCACATCTAAGCAGACACTATGGGAGTAGTTTATAGTAGAGATATCCTACGTGTGTGTATTAGCTTCTGGTGCTATTTTTTCTTAACTGTACAAGTTCCAATTATGAAAGTTTCCCATGTTTATTTATATCAAGATACTATGTGACATAAACATCCCATGTAAGTGTTCTTCCAGGGAAAGTGAACCAAGAAAAGGCCTTAGTACTATGGTTATGTTTCTGGAAGAATCCTTTCTCCTAGTTTCCCAAACTTTGGTTGAATTATGTGGAGGAAATACTTCTACTTTAAGTGAATAATTGTTGAAATCTCTTCCTCATCTTCCCTGTAGCCACGTAGATTCTTACTTTACCATTATATTATTGCAATTAAGTTTTTGTAAGCCAGGAAAAATCATTATTATTCTGCTCAGCTTGACTTTTCTTTTATCACACACATAAATATGATGCTAGCACACTGCTGAAACTGTATTTTGGGTTGCAGTAAGCAGTGCATATCATCTTTCAAGAAAGATTTGTAATAGGGAAAATATTCTTGCATTTCAAGCTTTAGAATTTAGAAAATATGAAAATGATGTGCAGTCTCATCACTCTTGCTCTGCAGCTCTTTTCTTTTGTTTTTACTTTTTTTTTTTTGATAGACATACATTTCAGATAGCTTCATTGGAGTGTAAAATGTGTTTTTGGTCTCTTGGTCTGTTCTTTAGAGAGCTGGTGTAATATGGAATAATATAATGGTAGTAAACTATATGCTAAAACCTGACAGCCTGAATTCCAAGATCTGGCTTTGAGACCTACCAGGTGTTAGTGACCTTGAGTAAATTATTTAATCTCTTTGGCCCTCAGTTTCCTCTTCTGTAAAATGGGAATGAAAATAGGGCCTTCTTTATAGGTTATTGGGAGGACTGAAGAATTTCCCTGGCCTATAATAAGAACTCAATAACTTATTTTCACCACCATTTCACCACCATCCTGATGGAAGCAATTGCCATGGGAGGAGAGAGATTTCCAGAAGAGGATCTCAGGGAGTTCCCACACAGAGGGAAACTCTTGACTCACAACCAGCAAGATCCTTAACATACATCATTGAAAAGAATTTCAGCATGTGTCAGTAGAGACACAGACATTTAGGAAAGCAAGCAATTCACATTGTGGGACACCTCCAGAGTGAGAGATGTGTTCTTGAGGTTCCTGACTCTTCTTTGAAAGGAAACTTGGTGAAGGATGGGTATGGGAAGATATGTGAGAGTGACATCTATTTAGTGATCTCAAGATGGTTTATGATTTTCTCCACTGTCTGATAATAGATAGTACTGGAAAGCCCCCTAAATTATAGGTTTCTCAAGATATTGTATCTGTTTTGCTTATACTTCTTATTGGGAGGGCTAACTAACAGTGCATAGGTAATTATAGTTTTTTTTTTTTTTTAACTCTATGATTTATATATTTCCCAGGAATTTTGAAGTGATAGACCTGGGAGAGACTAGTTTAGGGAATGAGAGGCCTGGAAAAGTATGTGGAAATTTAGAATAAAATTTATTTTCTTTTTCTTCCTATAAATCTCATATCTTTTATATCTATCTATCTATCTGTCTATCTATGCATTGTAATCATACATTGTGATGAAGTTCAGGGTGACAGAGGCATACATGCACACAGCACTCGTTGAGCCCTCCCCCCAGTTCCCACCCTGCTCCCTCCCACCTTCCCATGCAGGACACTGTGATTGCTATTGATAAGTTTGTGTATGTACAGCATGTCCATTGAAGTGTTTCCCTCTTCAACTCTTCCTCCCCCCTCCCGTCTCCCTCAGTTAGGTCCCTTCCTTCATTCCACCAAAGTTTCTCCTCCTCTGCCTGGAGGCCCTCCTGTGTCCTAGTTTCTCCCTAGCTTCCACATGTGAGGGAAAACATCTGACCTTTCACTTTGTGTGATTGACTAATCTCACTTAGCAAAATATTCTTCAGTTCCATCCATTTCCTTGCAAATGCATACTTCTGTTCTTCTTTATGGCTGAATAGCATTCCATTGTGTTTATATCCATGATTTTATAATCCATTCTTCTGTTGAGGGACATCTTGGCTGGTTCCATAGTTTGGTAATTATTAATTGTGCATCTGAAACATAGATATGCATGTATTACTATGACAGTCTGGTTTCAGTTCTTTTGGGTGGATAGGCAGGAGTGGTTTAAGTCTTATTTCTACCCGTTTCTTTTATTTCTGCTATCCTTCCTCGCAACCTGTTACTCCCTTGATGCTTTCAAGCTTGATATTCTTTGACTCTCCCATCCAATCCCTTTCCAGTTTTCTAGCTAAATATCTATCAAGGCCCTTTGTTTTTCTTTTTCCAGTTTTCAATTCAGGATAGCAGTAAAATCAACCTTAAGTAAGTAATAGTGGGCAGGGTTTGGAAGATACAAACCCCCCCCTACTTTGGGGGGGGGTACTTTTTTCCCCACTTTAGCACTCTATAGCTATTCCTATGAGAATTTACTGCCTTCTGTGAGATTTTAACTTAACATACTACTGCAGAAAGTGGTCTTAGGAGCTCCTGGAAGTTGGAGGGGGACCTTAACACAGGACTATTGGTGTTCTTGACAAACATCACAGAAGTAAATTTAAGGACTTATTAAGTAGAGATACAGATTTATTCAGGAAAGCAAACACGTTCCTGGAAGAATGCGGGCCATCTCAAGAGCGAGAGACATTCCTTCAGTGTCCAGGTTCAGCCTTAGAATCTTTCTCAAACCAGGATCAAAGAAAGCAGCTTTCACTCAGTTTTGTGAGACTATTTGTTAGCAATGCTATAGTGGGAGTTTATTTGATGTTCATTTGGAAGCTCAGAGAAAAACAAGTGAATTTATTTTGTGTATCAGGGAGGACATAATAAATTGGAAACTTATAGGTCAATAATTACATGTTTAAAAGAGATGCCTTAATAACTAGATTAAAGGAATCTTATAAAGAATTAGCATTTTAAACTATTGTTTGCAGTTTAATATTAGTGCTTTCAAATAAATACATGTTGGGCTCTAGACAGTAGCATGCTGGTAAAAAGTAAACCTGGTGGCACTCAGGTGTGTGTGTGTGTGTACGCACATGTGCGCATGCATGTGTGTCTGTGTATGCGTGTGTGTATGTGTATATGTGTGTATGGGAAACCTGATTTGTAGTGCTTGCTGATTGCCATGGTACAGGCACTTAAAGGTCCTTTGAGTCATAATGAGCCTGCTTCAGCACATCACTAGCCCCCAACCTACCTGCCTAATCTTTCCTACTCTCTGGGTGCATTAGGTTTCTGCTTTCTTTATATGTGTCTCTATCTTACATAATTCCTTTTTCCTTCCCCCTCTTTTTATTCCAGCCTCTCTCTATTAATGCAAAACTGCAATAAAGCAATCTAAGAAACTGCATATACATTGGTAAATCTCTAGTCTTTCTACCATTACCTAAATATTGGACAATTATAATTAAAATACATTACCATCCATCTACTAAAATCTAACTGCTATAAAATAACTATGGCTCTGGGAATTTAATGAATTTTATCTTATTAACTTGTGAAGACTATCAGAAGTTTGCTTAAATTCATAAGTGAACAATTTAAAACAGATGAATGATTTTAATTTCTCTATGCAAAGATACTCTTTGTAGTGACTAGCAAGAAAGACAGAGCAATATTAGTGAGAAGCAATAGCATCAAGATGGAGGATGAAAAAGGATAAATGTTGAATTAAATAAATCATCAATTTGCCAAAACTTTCTTCTCACCCTATACACGTAATCACGTTTCCCTGTTCTAAGGGGATAAAACATGGAAAAAGAGATATTCTTGAGGTTACAGTTGGCTCATCTCAGAATATAGGGTGTCTTTGATTTGGGGGTTATGGAGTGGGGAAGAGGTATATTTTTCATGAGAATAGGGTGTTGGTATTCATGGGGCAGCTGTGTAATGGTCATATCTTTGGCCATCTCCTATAGTACTAGCAAACAGAGGAACATCATTGGTGTCTACTAGTGGTACCACCAGAGGCACTCTAGTCCAGCAGATCCTGGAATGTCCAGCGGTAGAGGACTGGCTGAATGACTTTACCAGTTTCCAAGAATAACATTTTTATCTAAGCAATTCCAGGAGTGATTAACTCATTGAAGAGAAAAAACTGGAGTAGCAGCATTTCTTAAATCTACCTTTGAGAAGTCAGGCCCTGAAGGATACATGTTAAACATCTTCGTTATGTGACCTTTAAATTAATACAGCCTTTTAAAAGTCTCTAAAAGTGCTTTCCTAAATGCACACTTTTTGGTCAAAATCAAAAGAAAAATATTGAAGTAAGTATATTAGTGGGAAACCTGGAGTAATTATTTTCAGCAGCTTTTAAGATGTCAATTTTAATATGACCTTTCACATGTCTTGTTATTTATAGCTGTAAAGCAACTTGGCTTTTCTTTTTTTCTGATTTTTTTTTAGCCTCCATTATTTTAGAGTTATAAATTAAAAAGTAGTAATCAGATGAGCAATAGATGGACACAATTTTTTTATTTATTTTTAAAATTTTTTTATTGGTGCATTGTAATCATATATCTTTGTTAGGTGCAAGCTGGTAAAGGCATACATGCACACATTTCTCATCTAACCTTTCCCCAATTCCTGCCCCACATAGACATAAATTTGTAAGATGACAATATGCTATGTTTTTATGTTATTTAAAAAATTACCCACAATGCTTAAATACTTTAAAGATATTCTTAGTTTAACCTCCCATTAGATTCTGGGTAGAAAGGAATGAAACAAAAGTACTTTAAGAACAGTAAAGAAACTGAAATAAATAACTTGCCTTTTTGGTTCAAGTAACTCAGCAGTAAGAGAATTTCATTTGGTATAACCTTAGA
>PVLC010050243.1:0-10175 GCA_004027655.1 Graphiurus murinus | reverse complement strand
TAGCACATGCTTGTAATCCCAGCATTTGGGAGGCTGAGACCAGAGGATCCGGGTTCGTGGCCAGCCTCAGCTACCTAGTGAGGCCCTCCGCAACTTAGTGAGACCCTGTTTCAAAATAAAGAATAAAAAATAGGGCTGGGAGTATAGTTAAGAGGTAGAATGCCTCTGAGTTGAATCTCCACTACCGCAAAAATGAATAAATAAATAAATAAATAAATAAATAAATAAATAAATATAATTTCCTAAACAATTTCCCAAAATTTTGAAAACCAAGAGATACATAAACACAAATGTGATGAATGATACATATACTTCATAAGTCACTATTTAATCTGCTTTATTTGACATTTTTAATAACATTATTTATTATCTGAATTTTAAAGGAATAATAATTATCACATTTTCGGAGGCCCTAAGAATTAAGAGAGACTCAGAATGATGTCCTTGAAACTTTATTAAAAAATACTTGAAGCCACGTGTAGTGGTGCATTCCTGTTATCCCAATACTTAGGAGGCTGAGACAGGAGAATCACGGGTTCAAGGCAAGCACATAGTCACTTAGTGAGATCCTGTTTCAAAATAAAATAGGTCTTTGGTGTAGCTCAGAGGTAGAATACCCCTAGGCTGAATCCCCAGTTACACACACACACACACACACACACACACACACACACACACACACACAACTTGAAATTTTCTTTCAAAATTGTCCTGAGGATTGAGGTGATCTGCTCATCTATTCACAGGGAAAATACCTAAAAATATAGTGAGAAAAAATGACTTTCACAATCGTTAGTGTACTCCTAGTTTTTTCTAAGGCAGATATTACTGTAAGGACAATGGACAGCATTCTGTCCCAGTCATTCACACATGGAGCATTTAGTTAGATTTTAAGCACCTCATTTTAAAAGATGATTTGTAATTTGAGAGAAAACTATTAATAGAATAATTGTATATCTGGAATTCATATTATATAAATAATTGAAGATGTAATTTATGTTTATTTTTAAAGAGAAATCATCCAGGGGCTTTGGCACACATATGTAATCACAGTATTTGGGAAGCTGAGATGGGATGATTTCAAGTTCAAGGCCAGCCTCAGCAACTTAGTGAGACTTTCAACAACTTAACAAGACCCTGTTTCAATATAATTTTTTTAAAGGATTGGAAGTGTAGCTCAAAGATAGAATACACCTGGGTTCAATCTCTAGTACAAAGACCAAAGAGAGAGGAGAGAGGACAGAGAGGACAGAAAGAGAGAGAGAGAGAGAGAGAGAGAGAGAGAGAGAGAGAGAGAGAGAGAGGTAGATCATAGGGAAAACCAAGAACTCTTTATATCAAATGTACTTTGATTTTGTATATGTATATGTATATGTATATGTATTTTCATCCGTTCAATATTAGTCTAATAGCATTTATCAGTGTGTAAGAGAAGAGGCATAATTCGGGCATTCTAGGACAAAGATCATTCTAGAAATTAGAATAATTCCAACATTATATATAGTATCTTGTGAGGTAATCAACACTCTGTCACAACAAACTTACACATGTAGGATTATTGCAGGTGGGTCACAGACAGATTTTTTTTTGTTGTTGTTGTTTAGTAGATGGTGCTTAAATATACAACGTTTGAGATGTATCTGCCTATGAGTCTTTGATGATACATTACTGATCATTATTGATATCTCTTCCTAAAATTTTATCAGATCTTTTCCTTAGAGGTAGGATTTGATATGGATAATATCATTGAGCAAATAGAGTGTCTTTCAAGGCCTTTTCCAGCTCTACCTTTGATTAACTCTTTGAACCTGCCTTCCTTTCTTTCATAAGTCATCATTTTCATTCCCTTCTTTTCTTGATCATAACCTAGTCTCTGGCAAATATCTTACAGATGCATTCACCAACACTGCTAATAAATAGTTGCTGGCTAAAACTGATAGTTCCTATGAATATCATGTATTTACAGATGATATGTGTTCTGGAAAAAAATCTTTTCTTATAGTAGGAGAATTATCCCCAAGGTGCTGCAAGAGAGTGCATAATTAGGGACTTACCTGACAAAGGCAGCAAGATCAAGTGGGCCTCCACAATTGAGTCCAAAGATGGGAGCCAGAATGTACTTCATTCATCGCAAGCTAACATCAGAGTTGGATACGTGCCTGGAACCAGAATATGGTCCCAAAGTTCAAAATATCAATCTAATGTATTTTTCTATGTATGGATTGCTGGGGAACCAACCAGTATACTTAGGGACAATCAAGGGAGTTATATTTCAAGATAGCTGCAGTTGCATCAAGGTAAATCCATGCGATATCTAAATTCCTAAGGTTTTGACACTTTTACTTGAAACTTATATCAATAACAATCTTTATTTTACATGTGGAGAGAGACTCACGAAGACCTAGTAATATTTCATGAGAGGATGTCTAATCACACCACCAGTGGATAAATCATAAGGTTACTAGACTTCTGGGTTAGAGAATAATGAACACCATTCAGAAAGTCCAAGTATGTCTAATTTTGAATAAAAAAGAGAGTTCAGTGTTCTGTTGGCCTTTTCTTAGTCACCATTACCAATGTTGATTCATTATCCTGAACTTGACATTTAGATTTTAAGTTCCTCATACAGCTAGCCAAACCCTTTTCTGTTTGGGCTTGGAATCTTCTATGTGAACTTTTCCCTCCTGGTTCTTCACTCCTGTACTCCATGATATCTTGTCATTTATAATTAATATTACCTTCTAAATAAATGCCTCTCAAAATTGGCTTTTTTAAAAACTTTCGTCACTCCACTCTCATAGTGTTGTCTTAACCCTTTGCTTAGGCCACTAGAATAGTTAGTAATATCTTTTACCTCTTTAATTCTGACTCCTTTTAATCTATTATCTCTATAGCAAGAACTGTGATCTTAAAAAGGAAGATCTCATTAAGAGACCAAAGTCCTTCTTTAGATTAACGGGTTCTGCTCATCCTCATCCTGCCTCATTCCTTGTCATCCTAACCCCCACCCCCCGCCATTCACTTTTGCTTAGGTCTTTAACTTCTTTCACCCTTTAGGATACTACACTATCTCACAAATGAAGGTGTTTACACTTATACTTTCTTCCATCTGCTTGAAATATTCTATTCATACCTTCTTTTCCTCCTAAACCAAACTACTTTTCTACTGCTAGCTCTCAGCTCGCATGGCTTTTTCTTAAAATAGACATACATGAACCATTCTTGGGGGCACATGCCTGTAATCCCACTACTTGAGAGGCTGAGACAGGAGGATTACAGGTTTAAGACTGGCTTCAACAAGTTAATGAGATCCTTACAAACTTTGCAAGACCCTGTTTCATAATAAAAAATGAAAGGGATGGAGGTGGTGCTCAGAGGCAAACTTCCTTTGAATATTCTTAAAATTTTCATTAAATTTTCATTTAAAGAGCCAGGCGTGGTGGTGCACGCTTGTAATCCCAGCATTTGGGAGGCTGAGACCAGAGGATCCGGGTTCGTGGCCAGCCTCAGCTACCTAGTGAGGCACTCCGCAACTTAGTGAGACCTGGTTTCAAAATAAAGAATAAAAAATAGGGCTGGGAGTATATCTCAGAGGTAGAACCCCCCTGAGTTCAATACCCAGTACCGCAAAAAAAATAAATAAATAAATAAAAAAATAAAAAATAAAGTAATTAACCCCACTTTGAAACTATGCTATGAATTGGATAAACAAGACTGAGTATAAAAGTATTTTTTAAATCATTCTTCTTCAAAATAGTTATTTATTCAAAGGTGTCTATGCGTGTCCCTTTGTTCTTTGTGGGTTTTTTTGTTTTGTTTTGTTTTGTTTTGTTTTGTTTTTTTGCGGTACTGGGGATTGAACTCAGGGGCATTCTACCTCCGAGCTACACCCCCAGCCCTATTTTTTATTCTTTATTTTGAAACCGAGTCTCACTAAGTTGCGGAGTGCCTCACTAGGTAGCTGAGGCTGGCCACGAACCCGGATCTTCCGGTCTCAGCCTCCCGAATGCTAGGATTACAAGTGTGCGCCACCACGCCTGGCTTGTTCTTTGTGTTTTTATACACAAGGATCATCATTCCTCTTCATTCTATTCTTAAAAATTCAAACACATAATACCTTCTACTATATACTTCATTCAAAATATACATATGTAGTACTTGTGAAGTTGAGACAGGAGGATCATGGTTCAAGGCCAGTGATGCATAATAACTTAGTGAGATCCTGGTTTTTTTTTTTTTTATACTTTTATTGGTGCGTTGTAATTATACATCCTACTGAGGCAGAGTGTTAGGATTATGCACACAATACTTGGTGCGTTTCTTTCCAGATCTCTTTGTTGCTTAAGGTATTTCTTAGTATTTGAACTCTAGCAGAACACCTTAAAAATGGGCAATAACTTGAGGATCCTAAAAGAGTATTTTGTAGGTGAGAGAATGAACCAGAAACTCAGTTTCTTTGTTATAATGAAGAATTATGGAGAAGAAATGTCTTCCTCTAGCTTTCTGTAGTAACTGACAGAACTGGACTTTGGCTTGATTTTCCACATTCCCCTCTCCTCTTTTATTTTGTTTTGTTTTGTTTGTGTTATCTGGGTAATATATCTCTTTAGTAAGCAGAACATTCCAGATATGTTGTGAAAATGCCTCTCTGAAACTGGTACCCTGAGCCTCCATCAGTGAGAGAAAGGGAAGCAAGCCAAGGACAGTTTCCTCCATACCTAGTCCAACTGAGTGTGATTGTAGTTCTTTCCCTTTCTGGAGAGAGATGACTGCTCTCATCCCTTGACTTTAGGTTCAATCAGAGAGTGGTGCATAATTTTTAAGACCTAGTGCAAAACGCAATTATGCGACTCTTGCTCAAAAATTACTAAGAATTTCGAGACAGCGAGAGTATAGTTTGCAACCAAGTGTTTGGCTTTTCTGAGTGTGGGGTCCATGTGACTACATAGGTCATAAATGCAGGGAGCCTGCTTGGGTTCCAACACACTGCAACTCCTTATTTGATAGCAGGTGTGCCTTTAAGTATTTGAATGACAGAGATGAACACTGATCCTGCGATCTGGCAGTTTGAAGAAGACTCTCAAGTGAACATTAGCTCCTGGATTGGATATGAGTCAGCAAGGCCTACCTAATTTCTGCCTAAAAGAAAGCTGCCTTTCAAATAAACTGGAGATAAATAAGTCTTTTTGTCACAACAGTTGAATACAAATAACTGAAGACACCACTTTGTGTGAGGCAAGTTTCTTTAAAAAATTCACCTTGGATTTTTAAGAACAAAAGACACAGTTTGTTTGTTAAGCAATTCCAGCACTTAAATATTTCAAATTCTCCAGCTATTCAAATGGGACAAGAAGAAAGCTAGAATTTGATAAGGATAAAGACTTTTTTTGTTAAGATAATTAACTTTCAGCAAGTACCAGGAGACAGTCAACAGATATATATACTGGTACGTTTTGGATAAGGTGATCTTAATTTCACAGTTGAGAGATTCCTATTTACCTCTCTCTGGCCATTTAGACAGAACCTATTTCACTTGCTTAAGTCCAGCCAAAGTCCACCCCGTTTGCTTTTTGGAATTCCTTACAATATTTTTTACTATTGTCAGCATTTTTTCTCTATCCTCAGGGTGTATCATTGATGATGTCTGGGAATTTCATCAGAGTTTGTTAGATCCTGATAGTTTTCTGATGTCTGGGAATGCTGGTCAGAGGAATAGATGTAAGTCTATTGAAGATCTAGGATGATGGACTGTAGAGTTACCATGAAAATGTAAACTTTGTACCTTTTTTTATATCTGTCTGTTCTGATCTATTGGATGATGTTCAGGATGTCAGCTCAAAACTTTGCTTTTTATGAAATCTCTTTTCTCTCCTGGAATATTTTATTTTTCAGGAACAGACTTTAATGGATGCTTTTATTCTATTCTTTGTCTCACAATTTCACTAGTTTTCTATGAAATATTGCTAGATATGTGAAGAGTTTAGCATTTTCTAATATTAAGATATATTATCTAATTTTGCACTTTATTTATGTGTATCTTCTTTTCTCAAACTGACAGTTATCTTTCTTCATTCAATTTTAAGGTAAAATTTTATTTGAAAATGTGTGCAAAGTTGTATCAAATAACAGAGAAATCCATGTATCCTTTACCTAGTTTCCCCTACTAGTTATACCTTGCAAAACTATAGCACATTATTATAACTCGGACTGATATTGTAAACTTCATTAATCTTACTCAAATAACCTGTTTTACTTGTACATGTGTATGGTTAGTACTGTATAGTTTTGTCATACATGCAGGTCTGTAAATCCACCACAGTCAAGACACAGAACATACTTATACCAATTACTTCTCGCGTTGGCCTTCTGTAACACACTGACAGCCCACTTATGTGATACCCATTTCTAGAATGTTCTCACTTCAAAAATTGTTTTTAAGTTGAATCTTACAGTATGTAGTCTTTTTGAGATTGGCTTAATTCACTCAAAAAAAATACCCAGATATTCATCTAGGCTTTTGCAGATTATAATAATTTGTTCCTCTTTACTGCTGAAGAATATTCCATTTTATATATAAATTCTACACTTTAATGAAGGATATCTTAACTATTATGAGTAAAAACACTATAACTACTGGGTACAAGTAGTTGAATGAATGTAAGGTTTTATTTTGCTAGGATAAATATCAAAGAGTACAGTTACTGAGTCACATGACAGGTGAGTTTTTAATTTTATAGATACCATCCAAGTTATTTTTTCAGAGTGAAGGTATAATTTTATATTCCCACCAGCAACATATGAATGATTGTTTTTCCACATACCTACCAATATTCGGTGTTATCTTTATTATTTATTTTATCCAAACTGATAGGTTGATATCTCATTGAGAAACTAATTTATATTTTCCTAATGACTAAATGATATTGAATAAATATCAATATGCTTATGTGCCACCTGTATTTCCTTTTTAGAAAAGTCATTTGCTGCTTTTGGTCCATCTTTTAAATTGGGTTTTTAACAACAACATATATATGTTGTTGTTGTTAACTATAACTATAGCTATAACTATAACTATATATACTATATATAACTACTATAGTTGAATGTCTTATATATAGTTAAATATATATACACACATATTATATATATTACATATATATATATAGATGGAGAGAGAGAGAAAGAGGGAGGAGAGAGTGAGAGAGGAGACAGAATACTATATATAGTAAACATTAGTCCATGTCAGATATTTATATTCTCTCCTAATCTGTAATATTTTTATTCTCCCTATAACATTTTTCACAAAGCAAATTTTGCATGTTTTTATTTTTAAAATATATATATTTTATCCCTTTTGTCCCTTTTTGTGAAAATTATAAAAACTCTTCCTAAAACTAAGCACATTTTTTCATTTTTTAAAAAAATAGTTTTATAGCTGTATATTTTAAGTCCATGACTCATTTTTTTTATTATTTTTTATTTTTTGTTGCTGTTCTTTATTTGTTTATCTGCTGATATGGAGTTAGTCTAGCACTTAAACACATTTCCTGGTTGGGGATGTGATAGAGGAGGGGAAAATAACTTGTATCTTAACAGCTGTGAAAATTAGATAACATGGACAACAGGAGCCAGAGAAGTTATCTCTGAGATTGGATTTTAAGGGTGTTTGATCAAGAGGACTGGAACAAAAATGGTTTTCAAAATAAAAAATAATCCTAGTATGACAGGATCGGTATACAGGTTTTAAAGACTAGCAAACACTTCAGAGGGTGAGGTAAACTTAGTAATAGGTGCCCTTTGAAACAGGGAGAAATCAAGTCTATTTTAAGTTAAGGGGAAGCATCTGAGATTCTTTGAAGGATGGTAGATTAAGAAATAGAAAGATGAAGAAAGTGGAGATTCTGAAATGTACATATCATATGACACTGTAAGATACCCTAAGAATATAATCCAAGCACAGAGCCAACAGATACCACTTACCAAGGCCATAAGGAATTCACTGTTGAGAAGAACACCAGTGTTAATAAGTTTAGTGGTGGCCCGCCTCTGCAGGCCAGAGATGAAGGTAAGAAGATGGTTCCAGCCAGGAATAATAACATTCATGGGTATAATGCAGCTCTGAGTAACAGAGTCGAGGTGGTAGCATTTATCTTCCAGAAACCAGGGCAACACATAATGACCACCGAGGTCAGAATTGTCATGAAGACCGTCAAGGTTAGAGGGGCAGCCAGGAGGGCTTGGCCCACAGGATGTGATTGAGATGATTAACAGTGCTGAGCATAGGCATCCTCGGGGAGGAAACAGATGGAGAACAATCAGAAAAAAAAGACAAGATTTGATAAAATAAGGGAAGTCACTCCAATAGTAATTCATGATTCTTTGTTCATTTCTCAGAACTGAGCCAATTTTCAGAATCAGAACTTGTCAACTAAAGAAGTGACAGATCACTGAGAGGATGAGCCTTTAACACTGTGCCAAGCGGGATTTCCCCGGTCCTTCCATTCAATAACTTATGGCTGTTTGCACTGGTAACTGACAGTGGGGAAAGAGAAACATCCAAACACGGTGAGGAGGAAAAGACACTGAATCTGGCTGACATTGATATTCAGAGGCAATTACAGCCATCATCATGGCTCCCTTTAGAAGAGAGCTCGTGAGAGCCAGGTAAAAATGGGTGACCTGGCTAAAACCATCCCAGTATCCATGGCTCCACAAACCCATCTGATGGTCATTGCATTAAATAACCGGAAGTTAGAATGATCTTATTGTGTCGTTAACCTCTGGAGTGAGCTATCATGGCATAAACAGACAAGGAAACACCTCTTAAATTACTTACTTTTGACTCCAGATCATGGCATTAATTTAAGAACAGTGCTGTTTCCCAGGGGAATTGTAGGATTAATGCCACAATTAAAGACCCAAGGGATGCAGGAGTGATCTCCTTTAAATCCACCAGTTTGACCCATCAGAAATGAGATAGTTTATAGAGACTGACTGTGTGTTACTATAAGCCAAACCAAGTAGTGCTCCTGACCACAGCTGTAACCATTGTTAGATAAATAAGTTCTCAAGTCACAGGATGAGGCCACTATTTTTTTTTATAAATGTGTTCTTTACCATTTCTATTAGAAAAGACCAGAAACAGGTAGAAGGCAGAAATATTCCTTCGAAGTTTTACCTGAGAGTTCCATTACTGTTCATCTACTCTGCCATCATACAACCTGAAGATATCTGAACTGGACAGAGTGATGGTTTTAGAAAAATACACAACTAATCTTCTATGACATTGGTTAAATCAAGTGGATCATTCAGTATAGGCAAGAGGGAGCCCATGTGCTCCATGAATTAATTGCATCTTAGAGGGTGAGAACTAAATCTTAAGCAGTCATGGAGATGACTGATCTGATAGTAATCCATCACAAGAGCTGCATGGCTTCCAGCATAAACTCTTAGCAAGAACAAAAAGCACAGAGAATCTGCATAAGCAGGTGGTGCTGATCTGTTGTCATTCCCCATGAGTGCACCAGTACACCTTCCCCAACTTGCCCCTGTGGTCATATCAGGAGGGAGGGATTCTGTAATACCAGGTGGATTCGTTAAACCTATTTATTTGACAATGTGTTTGCTCAGCATGTCAGATGCAAGATGAAAATTGATAGGGGCTATATCATGGCCACATTCAAGGTCAGTCTTACAAGATATTGTAAAAGTAAATCTTCCCAGTGGGAAAAGCTATGAGTAGTATGGTACACCTGGCTATTTACCTTGCCTGAAAGAGGTAGTCTAAGGGAGAAGAAAGAGAGATAAGATAGATAAATATGGATGGATGGATGGATGGATGGATGGATGGATGGATGGATGGATGGATACATATCTACTCCCAGGAATTGGCCTATGACTTGTCCTCAGGTTAGGCGCTTTAAAGGGCTAAAAGACCAGCTATTAGGAAGTCTGGTGTCGTGCCTATGACTATACATATGGAGGTGTACAAAAAGTGAAAATTTTGGTATTGTTCTTTAACGCACATTAGGAAGTATGCACCCCATAAGGGAAACTGACCACTCAAGGGACTGACCAGTTGACACTGGCCTCTTCACCATCAGCCACCATGGAAAATTGGCAGCATGTGCATGTGAACTGGTGTCTGTGGTGGTAGAGGTGAAAGATACATGGGC
>PVLC010050242.1:0-10175 GCA_004027655.1 Graphiurus murinus | reverse complement strand
AAATAAAGAATAAAAAATAGGGCCAGGGGTATAGCTCGGAGGTAGAATGCCCCTGGGTTCAATCCCCAGTACTGAAAAAAAAAAAAAAGGTCTGGTGGAGTAGCTTGGAGGTAGAATGCCCCTGGGTTTGATCCCCAGTATAAAATATTTGCATACTTAATAATTACATGTGCATATAATTATTACAGTCGGGCGTGGTGGCGTACGCTTTAATCCCAGTACTCGGGAGGCTGAGACAGGAGGATCTGGGTTCGAGGCCAGCCTCAGCTAGTTAGTGAGGTTCTCCACAACTTAGTGAGACCCTGTTTCAAAATAAAGAATAAAAATTAGGGCTGCGGATGTAGCTTGGAGGTAGAATGCCCCTGGGTTCAATCCCCAGTACTGGAAAAAAAAAATGTATATAATTATTACTTACTGACTCACAACAGGATCCATGAGTTCAAAGATTTCCGTCAATGTCCTTGCCATGTCCTGGCTCTGCTTTCTTGTGTTGCTTTCATCTCAGACCAACCCCCCTCCCCAGGGTGACATGATGGCGCTCAGAAGCTTCATGGGGGGGGGGGGTTTCTTCCCAGTGGGAAAGCCTGCCTCTCTCCAGAGAAAATCTCAGGGCTCCCTCCGATTGGCCCTCACAAGATCACATGCCCATCTTCAGCCAATCCTGTGCCAGGCCCACCTCTGTCTGCAGAGGTGAGGGGAAGAAGCCCCTCCAAGGATCAGGGACTGATAGCACGGAAGGGAGAGTTCCCCAGGGAAAATGGCAGTGCTGATTCCAAAAGAAGACACGTGTTCACCATCTGGTAGTTCCTGCCTTTCTGTTAACCCAGTTTAAGGAGCGGCTGTCATCAGGAATTATCATAATGATAATGATAATAATAAATAATAATCATGGCAACATTTATTAAGCATTTACTATGCACTAGGCATTATGTCAGATGTTTTATAGGAATTATCACATTTACTCCTCACGAAAGTCCATGTTTATTCCTTATCATCATCCCACTTCTCGGAGAGTTTAAGGAACTGGCCCAAGTCCATGTGCATAGGAAGGGTGGAATTAGGCATCTGTTTTCCAAATCCTGAACTCTTTCCTTCTCTGGAAACTACACTGAGCGCTGTTTTATCTCTCAGAATTGCCGGCTTTGTGCCAAAGAGGAAGCCCTGAGCCTCCTCCAGGGCCACCTTGCAGGGCTCAGCAGTGTGGGATCCAGATATCATCTGGACGCTTTTTTTTTTGTTTTTTTTGCGGTCCTGGGGATTGAACTCAGGGGCATTCTACCTCCAAACTACACCCCCAGCCCTATTTTTTTTTAATTCTTTATTTTGAAACAGGGTCTCACTAAGTTGCGGAATGCCTCACTAGGTAGCTGAGGCTGGCCACTAACCTGGATCCTCAGGTCTCAGCCTCCCAGATGCTGGGATTACAAGTATTCGCCACCACGCCCAGTTCAGATATCATCTGGATGCTTATTTAGAGTCACTTATAGCCAAGGCATGCTACATACCTATAATCTCAGTATTTGGGAGACTGAGATTGGAGGATTGAAGATTTGAGGCCAGCCTCAGCAATTTAGCAAGACCTTCAGCAACTTAGTGAGACCCTTTTTCTTTTTTTGTGTGTGTAATACTGGGGGTTGAACGCAGGGGCATTCTACCTCCAGGCAACACTTCCAGTCCTATTTTTTTTTTGTACTGGGGATAGAACCCAGGGGCATTCTACCTCTAAGCTATAACCCCAGCCCTATTTTTTATTCTTTACTTTGAAACAGAGTCTCACTAAGTTTCAGAGGGCCTCACTAAGTAGCTGAGGCTGGCCATGAACCCGGATCTTCCTGTCTCTGCCTCCCAAGTACTGGGATTATAAGAGTGCTCCACTATGCCTGGAGCCCCCAGCCCTATTTTATTCTTTATTTTGAAACAGGGTCCAAGTTATGGAGAGCCTCACTAAGTTGTTGAGGCTGCCTCGAACCTGTGATCCTCCTGTCTCAGCTTCTCAAGTTCTGGGATTACAGGTGTGCACCACGGCACCTGTCTAGTGCTGGGGTGTTAAAACAAGACCTACAGTCAACCAGTTGCTTCCCCTAGTTGAGTTCTCTCCTTCCACATTATTCTCCTCTCCCCATCCCAGAGCCTTGGCAAGGGCTGGCAGAGGCAGGAAAGTGCTTTTGCCTTTCCCAATGAACATCCAGGGCTCAGCTCTCTCCCTTCTCTGTCCAGCATTCATCACTGCAATAGCACAAAATGAGCACCCAAGCCGGGCGTGGTGGTGGGCACCTGCAATCCTGGTACTCGGGGGACTAAGACAGGAGGATTGCAGGTTCAAGGACAGCCTCAGCAGCTTAGCGAGGCTTTCTGCAATTTAGTGAGACTGTTTCAAAACATGAAATAAAATAGGGCTGAGGGTGCAGCTCAGAGGTAGAGTGCCCCTGGGTTCAATCCTCTGTCTCTCTGTCTCTCTCTGTCTCTCTGTCTCTCTCTCTCTCTCTCTCTCTCTCTCTCTCTCTCTCTCTCTCTCTCACACACACACACACACACACACACACACACACACACACAGTACTCAAGGTGGGTTTCCTGGGTTGGAATCCCCCGGCCCAGCTGCTCTCTCCTAACCCTGTGATCCTAAGCCCCTGTAACCCCCTCAGGTGGGGAAGGCACCTCCCCTAGGTCTGTAGACGTGCCTGGTACACAGTTTGTTTTTTTCTGGGACTGAACTAGCGGAGACAGCTGGGTGGGTCAGGCAGCTCGAGCAGGGCCTGGGCTGGCCTGGTCGGCACAGGGGCCTCTCCACTCCACTTCCCATCTCCTGAATAATTCATGGCAAACAAAATGTCTGGGCCAGACCCGGGCCCTTCCTCCTCTGGCCAGGGAAGGGAGAAAAGTTTCTAATTACAGATCTGCAGGCAGCTCCTGGGGCCCCTGGGCGCTGCACACAGGGGGTATTTATGGGAAGAGACTGGAAGGGGAGGGGCTCGGTCCCAGCCCCTTCCCAAAAGGATCTCAAGGCCTTTTGAAATTGTAGCCTTGGCCTGCCAAAGCTCAGGGAGGGACTGGGGAAAGAAACCTAGAATGGACAGGAGGAAAAAATGCTGCGGAGGGGTCAGAGAGAAGTGTCCAAGAAACGTCAGGTGAGGGAGGGGACTGGGAGAGCTGGCAGGCACAGCTGACAGGGAGGGAGAGCTTGACAGAGCTGAGACAGAGCTTGACAGAGCCCCCTTCGATAGCCAGCGTGGTGGCGCATGACTGTAATCCCAGTATTCGGGGGCTGAGAACGGATGATTGCAGGTTTGAAGTCAGCCTCAGCAATGAAGTGAGACCCTCAGCAACGTAGTGAGACCCTGTTTCCAAATCAAAAGTAAAATAAGGCTGAGGGTTTAGCCCAGAGGTTGAAGTCCCCTGGGTTCCACCCCCAGTACCGTACCTCCCCACGCACACACGGGAGAAGCTGAACTGGGTGTGGTGGCCCATGCCTATAATCTTAGTACTTGGGAGGCTGAGACTGGAGGATCACAGGTTCACAGCCAGCCTCAACTACTTAGTGAGTCTTTCAGAGTAACCTGGTGAGACCCTGTTTCCAATAAGAAATAAAATTGGGCTGGAGATGTAGCTCAGAGGTAAGACCCTGCATCCAAATAAAACAATAAAATAGGGCTGGGAGTGTAACTCAGAGGTAGAATGTACCTGGGTTCCATCCCAAGTACCAAGAAAAGAAAAAATGGGGAGAAGCTTCCTACCTCTCTAACAGAGTGGTCAGGAGTCACCTGAGTTAATACACGCACAGTGCTTGGCTATGGCCTGGCACATAAACTAAAAACACATTAGCAGTGATGTACTTGATATTTATTTATTTACCTACTTATTTATTTACTTATTTTGTCATACTAGGGATTGAACACAGGGACATTCTACCTCCGAGCTACACCTTCAACCCTAATTTTCTTTCTTTCTTTCTTTCTTTCTTTCTTTCTTTCTTTCTTTCTTTCTTTCCTCTTTCTTTCTTTCCCTCTCTCCCTCCCTTCCTTCCTTCTTTCTTTCTCTCTTTCTTCTTTCTTTCGTATTTATTTTTGCAGTACCAGGGATTGAACCCAGGTTATTCTACCTTTTTTTTTTTTTTTTCGGTACTGGGGATTGAATTCAGGGGCATTCTACCTCCGAGCTATACCCCCAGCCCTATTTTTTATTCTTTATTTTGAAACCAGGTCTCACTAAGTTGCGGAGTGCCTCACTAGGTAGCTGAGGCTGGCCGCGAACCGGGATCCTCAGGTCTCAGCCTCCCGAATGCTGGGATTACAAGCGTGCGCCACCACGCCCGGCTCAGGTTATTCTACCTTTGAGCTACACCT
Organism: Graphiurus murinus; assembly: GCA_004027655.1. Classification (NCBI taxonomy): domain Eukaryota; kingdom Metazoa; phylum Chordata; class Mammalia; order Rodentia; family Gliridae; genus Graphiurus; species Graphiurus murinus. Next base: position 5,832 of record PVLC010050242.1, on the reverse strand, counting down.
TCAGCCCTATTTTTTATTCTTTATTTTGAAACAGGGTCTCACTACGTTATAGAGGGCCTCACTAAGTAGCTGAGACTGGCTGGGAACCTGTAAGTCTTCTGTCTCAGCCTCCCACGTACTGGGATTACAGGGGTGCACCACCATGCCCAGCTCATTCTTTATTTTGAAACAGGGTCTCACTAAATTGTGGAGAACCTCATTAAGTAGCTGGGGTTGGCTGTGAACCTGTGGTTCTCTTGTTGCTGCATCCCAAGTACTAGAATTACAAGCATGTACCACCACACCCGGTGTTATTTTTTACTTATTTTATTTTATTTTTTTTTACATCTTTATGCCTCCATGCAGAAGTCAGTAGAGGGCAAGGGTGACAGAACAAGTCCAAGGAGATTGTTTGGAGAGGAGAAAAAAGACTTGGGAGACAGTTTAGAGACTAAGTGTAAGGACTTCTTGTCCTGTGTAGTGGCACAGCCTGTAATCCCAGGATTTGGGAGGCTAAGGCAGGAGGATTTCAGGGTAGAGGCTAGTGTGTGGTAATTTAGTGAGACCATGTTTCAATAAAAAGGGCAAGTCAGAGCCAGGCGTGGTGGCTCATGCTTACACTTGGGAAGCTGAGACAGAAGATTGCAGGTTTGCGACCAGCTTCAGCTTAGTGAGGCCCTCTGCAACTTAGTGAGACCGTTTCAAAATAAAGAATAAAAAAATAGGACTGAAGGTCAGCTGGGTGTGGTGGCACACGCTTATAATCCCAGTACTTGAGAGGATCCGGGTTCACGGCCAGCTTCAGCTATTTAGTGAGGTGCTCTGCAACTTAGTGAGACCCTGTTTCAAAGAAAAGAATAAAAAGTAGGCCTGAGGTGTAGCTTGGAGGTAGAATACCCCTGGGTTCCAAAAAAAAGTAAAATAGAGCTTGGAATGTAGCTTGGAGATAGAATATGCCTGGATCAATCCCAAGTACCACAAAAAATAAAAATAAAAAAAGGAGTGCAAGCCGGGCGCACGCTTGTAATCCCAGCATTTAGGAGGCTGAGACTGGAGGATCCGGGTTCGAGGCCAGCCTCAGTTACCTAGTGAGGCCCTCTGCAACTTAGTGAGACCCGGTTTCAAAATAATGGATAAAAAATAGGACTGGGGCTATAGTTCAAAGGTAGAACGCCCCTGAGTTCAATCCCCAGTACCGAAAAAAAAAAAAAAAAAGGAGTGCACATTGTATGATTCCACTTATATGAAATTCTAGAAAATGCAAACTAACCTATGGCGACAGAAGGCAGATCAGAGGTTGCTGGGAGCGGGCGGGAGAGGCCTGGCCTGCTGGAGACGCAGGGGCCTTTGGGAAGATGCAAATGTTTCCTCTGGTGACGGTGACACCAGTTACATGGGCGTATACATTTGTCACTGCTCATGCAGCTGGACACTGGAAATGGGCACATTTTCTTGCGTGCAAATTCTATCTCAATAAAGTTGATATTTTAGAAGGGAGGTAGAGGAACTGAGTACCAGAGCCCTGCAACCCTTCCTATGTTGAGTATCTGATTTCAAGCTCGTTTGTGGACAAACTGTGGGTTCTCCCCTCATTTCCCACCCTAAGGTCTAGAAACTCTTCTTTTTTTTTTTTTTTTTTCAGTACTGGGGATTGAACTCAGGGGCATTCTACCTTTGAGCTATATCCCCAGCCCTATTTTTTATTCTATTTTTTTTTTTTTTTTCAGTACTGGGGATTGAACTCAGGGGTGTTCTACCTCCAAGCTATACCCCCACGCCCAGCTTATTTTTTAGTCTTTATTTTGAAACCGGGTCTCACTAAGTTGCGGAGTGCCTCACTAGGTAGCTGAGGCTGGCCTCGAATCTGGATCCTCCAGTTTCAGCCTCCCGAATGCTGGGATTACAAGCATTACAAGCATCACCATGCCCGGCTTCTAGGGAAACTCTTAAACCAAATCATTTAGATCAACAAATGTCAAGCCGAGTGTGATAGCACACCCATGAAATCCCAGTACTTGGGAGGCTGAGACAAGAGGGTCGCAGGTTCAAGGACAGCCTCAGCAAGTAGTGGGACTCTCAGCAACCAGCAAGATTCTGTTTCAAAACAAAAAAATAAAACAGGACTAGGGGTGTAGCTCGGATGTAGAATGCTCCTGGGTTTAACCCCCAGTACGACAAAATAAATAACAAATAAATAATAAAAATAAAATAAATAGATTAACAAGTGTCACTGAGCCATCAGTCTAGTGGGAAATGGGAGGAGAATGAACAAATAGACGAAAAGCAACGTTCTGAGGAGGCAGCAATGCAGCAGAGGGCCACGGGACTAGATCCTGCAGAGCCTGGTACCGAGCCACCATCCCCGGCTCTGTAATCTCGCTGCTCTGCTGCTGGCTGGCTGGACGACTTTGGGTGACCCCCGAGCACACCAAGGCACCTCAGGAAAATGGAGATCAACGTAGCTTCAGCCTAGAGGGATGGTGTATCTAGTAAAGAAATCGATGAATGCAAAATGCTTGGAAAGGGTAGGCATAGAAAGCACGTGTGTGTGTGTGTGTGTGTGTGTGTGTGTGTGTATGTATACACTGGGAATTAAACCCAGGGGTGTTCTACCTCCAAGTCATACCCCCAGCCCTTTTTATTTTTATTTTGAAATAGGGTCTTGCTAAATTGCTCAGGCTGACCTTAAACCTGGATCTTCTTGTCTCAGCCTCCCAAGTACCAGGATTACAGGCATGCCCCACCCCAGGTTATGGTGGTTGTTTTGTATCATTTAATTAGTAACAAACCTGTGCCGGTGTAATCCCAGTACTTGGGAGGCTGAGACAGGAGGATCTTGGTTAGGGGCCAGCCTCAGCTACTTAGCCCTGTTTCAAAATAAAGAATAAAAAATAGGGCTGGGGATGTAGCTTGGAGGTAGACCCCCCTGGGCTCAATCCCATGTAACAATAATACTAATTGTTGGTGGGAGAGGGCCCAAGGCTGCTTTCTCAGCGAGGCGGTGCTGGGAGGAGAAACTGGCCAGTTGCAGTGGTCATGGGGGCAGGAGGGAGTGGGAACAGCTTGGAGCAAAAGCTCAATAAATATTTGCTCAATAAATAAAAAACAGAGACTATGCAAGACCTGCCTGTAACCAGGGGGACGGAGGAGGCCCGCCCTGCCAGGGGCAGTCTGGGGGTCCTTGGGAGGCCGGGTCGGGGTGGACGGTCCTATTAGCAGCTTCCAGCCCGGCCTGTCCCCTGAAAGATTCTGGACACCCCAGACCTGCGGCCTGGAGGCCCTCGAGGGCCTGCTCCCCCTGAGGCGTCCCTGCGCGGCGCCTCCCGCCCCCGTTGTCCGAGCCACAAAGGACCGGGATCAATGGGAGACGGCAGCGGCCGAGGGGCCTCCCCTTTGTGCGGCTGTCTCGGGCCTGTTTGCGCCGCCGTCTCCGCGCCCCCATTGATCAGGCATGTGGAAAGATTCCGCCTCCCGGGCTCCCTTTGTGGCCGCGTTGCCAGGCTGCACCGCGCAGGGGAGACCCGGGCGAACCAAAACCCCGCGCCCCGCTCTGTCCGAATTCGTGTGAATAACAGAAGCCAAGACATTTGTTTCTTGAAGTATGAGTATGTCCCAGATATTGTATGGGACATACTTATACTGAAGAAATATTTGTTGATTATCTGACATTCAGACTTAACCAGACATCCTGCAACTCACTCGGCACCCTGAGAGAGGGAGACAGAAGAAAGCTTGAGCGCAGCGTTCCCATTTCCCCGAAGTCAGTCATTGGCGTTTTGATTCCTCTGTTTTTGCTATATCTGCATGTTTCCTGAACTATATTTATTTATTTTTCTGGTGTTGGGGATAGAACCCAGGTCCATGAATATATTAGGCACTTACTTCTCCTGAAAGTTTTGTTTTGTTTTGCTTTTGGTGCTGAGGATTGAACCCAGGGGCATTCTATCTCCGGACTACAACCCAAGCCCTATTTTATTTTTTATTTTGAAACAGGGTCTCGCTAAGTTGCTGAGACTGGCTTCGAACACGCAATCCTCCTGTCTCAACCTCCCAAGTACTGGGATTACAAGCATGCACCACCATGCCCCGCTGAACTTCTATTTAGATACTATTCTTATTTATTTATTTATTTATTTATTTATATTTACTTATTATTTTGAGGTACTAGGAATTGAACCCAGAAGCATTCTACCTCTGAGCTACATCCCCAGACCGATTTTATTTCTTATTTGGAAACAGGGTCTCACTAGGTTGCTGAGAGCCTCACTAAATTGCTGAGGCTGTCCTTGAACCTGCCATCCTCCAGTCTCAGCCTCCCAAGTACTGAGATTAAAAGTGTGTGCCACCACTCCCGGCTCGTGTGTGTGTGTGTGTGTGTGTGTATGTATATTTTGTGATGTAAGGGATTGAACCCAGGGGCATTCCACATCTAAGCTACACTGTCAGCCCTTTTTACTTTTTTGATTTAAAACAGGATCTCACTAGATTGCTGAGGCTGTCCTGAAACCTGCAATTCTCCTGTCTCAGCCTCCCAAGTACTGCGATTACAAGCATGCACCGCTTAATTTATGTTTTAATTTTTTTTTTTCGGTACTGGGAATGGAACCCAGGGGCATTCTACCTCTGAGCTACACCCCCAGTCCTATTTTTATTCTTTATTTGAAACAGGGTCTCACCAAGTTATGGAGGGCCTTACTAAGTAGCTGAGGCTGGCTGCGAACCCAGATCCTCCTGTCTCAGCCTCCCAAGTACTGAGATTACAAGCGTGTGCCACGATGCCCATCGGTTTTACATTTTAACTTAACAGTGTGTGTGTGTGTGTGTGTGTGTGTGTGTGTGTGTGTGTGTGTGTGTGTTACTGAGGATTGAACCTAGGGGCATTCTACTTCTGAGCTATACCCCAGTCCTCTTTTCTTTTTTTTTTTTTTTTTTTTTTTGCGGTACTAGGGATTTAACTCAGGGGCATTCTACCTCCGAGCTACAAGCCCAGCCCTATCTTTTATTCTTTATTTTGAAACAGTGTCTCACTAAGTTGCGGAGGGCCTCACTAGGTAGCTGAGGCTGGCCTCGAACCCAGCTCCTCCAGTCTCAGCCTCCCAAATGATGGGATTACAAATTACAAGCATGCGCCACCACGCCTGGCTTACTTTTTGTTTTGAAAGAGGGTCTTGCTAGGTTGCTGAGAGTCTGACTACATTTGCTGAGGCTGTCCTGGAAACAAACTTGCTATCCTCTTGTCTCAGCCACCCAGGTATTGGAATTACAGGAATATACCACCATCCCTGGTTTAACTGATTTTTTTTTTTTTTTTTTTTTTGTGGTACTGGGGATTGAACTCAGGGGCCTCAGGGGCATTCTACCTCCGAGCTACAAGCCCAGCCCTATTTTTTATTCTTTATTTTGAAACAGGGTCCCACTAAGTTGCGGAATGCCTCACTAGGTAGCTGAGGCTGGCTGCGAACCCAGATCATCTGGTCTCAGCCTCTCAAATGCTGGGATTATAAGCGTGTGCCACTATGCCCAGCTTAACTGATTTTTTTATTTTATTTGTTTATTTTTTTGGTGGTATTGGGGATGGAACCTGGGGGGCATTCTACCTCCGAGCTACAGCCCCAGTCCTATTTTTTTATTTTTTATTTTATTTTATTTTTTTGTGTGGAACTGGGGATTGAACTCAGGGGCATTCTACCTCCGAGCTACACCCCCAGCCCTAGTTTTTATTCTTTATTTTGAAACTGAGTCTCACTAAGTTGCGGAGTGCCTCACTAGGTAGCTGAGGCTGGCCGCGAACCCGGATCCTCCAGTCTCAGCCTCCCGAATGCTGGGATTACAAGCGTGCGCCACCACGCCCGG
>PVLC010050241.1:0-10136 GCA_004027655.1 Graphiurus murinus | reverse complement strand
GGAACCATGGTCAATGTTCTACCAACACTTGGAGATAATGTATATTATCAATTTGTATAAGGTTTTATCTAATCACTTAAGTTGAGCTGGTAAGTTATTAAAATCTATTGGTTTTCTTCCTTGCCTTCTCCCTCCCTTTCCTCTCTTTTTTTGGTCTGCACTATCTGCCTGTTTCTAAGAGAAGTACAATAAATAATTCTGGTATCATCATGTTGTTCAGTTTGTCTTAACAGCTAATTTTGTAAGTTTTGATTGTGTTGCTTTGAAAAGATTTATGAATGGAATTTTCTCATCATTGTAAAGTATCTGGCAATTCAGTTTGTGCTTTTTGTTTTAAAGCTGATAGACTTCTCTGTCACTTCACTTTGGGTGGGTGGTTTGTAGACAGAACATTGCTGGTTTGATTTTTTTCCCCCTCCTTTTAGTGAAATCTGGAAAATCTTTTTTCTTTTAGTATTGGAGATTGAACCCAGGGCCTTGCACATGCTAGACAAACACTGCACCACTGAGATACAACTTTTTTTTTTTTTTTTTAACCCAGAGACATTCTATCCCTGAGCTACACCCCTAGTCTCCTCTAATTTTTATTTTGAAACAGGATCTCATTAAGTTGCCGATGAGACTGGCCTTGAGCCTGCGATCCTCTTGTCTTAGCCTCCCAAGTACTGGGATTACAGGCATGCATCATCACACCTGGCTCACCTCCAGCCTTTTTAATTTTTTTATTTTAAGACAGGATCTCACTAAGTTGCCAGGCTGGCCTAGAACTTGTGATCCTCCTGCCTCAGCCTTTCAAGTAACTGGGATTACAGGTGTGAGCCACCACCCCTGGCTGAGAAATCTCTAATGGGTGGATTTAACCTATTCATTGTGATTTAGGATATTGGTGGCTACTTTGTTATTTTCCTCTTATACTTTCTAAGGTTTTTACTTTCTTCATTATTTGCTTATTTTTTCTTTAGAGCAAATTTAGCTTCCAACATCTTATTTCTGTGTTTTCAATAGACAATTCAAAGTTTTAAATACATTTGTATTTTCCTTTTTCCTATAAGGAAGACCTCTTTTCCATCTAAACACAAAGGAACTTGTAGAAAGTCTGGCTTTGCTGTTCTTCCTATAAGAGCATGTGCATATGTGGATACACATGTATACACACAACTCAGTCTCTTGGGTTTTGACAGAATCATCTAGAATACGCTTGAGAATTCTGTGTAACCTTTTTATATAAATAAAACCTTCACAAATGCCTCTATCTCAGTGTGTGTGTGTGTGTGTGTGTGAGAGAGAGAGAAAGAGAAGGGGGGGGAGAGAGAGAGAGAGGGAGAAACTGGGGATTGAACCCAGGGACATTCTACCTCTGAGCTACACCCCCAGCCCCATTTTATATTATTTTTTGGAAACAGGTTCTCATTAAGTTGTGGAGGGCCTCACTAAGTTGCTAAAGCTGTCCTCAAAACTCTGATCCTCCTGTCTCAGCTTCCCAAGTACCGGGATTACAGGTGTGCACCACCACACCTGGTTTATCTCAGCCTTTGAGTGATGACATGAAGTTATATAAAATACTTTGACCCAATTCTGTTTCAACAGCTTCACTGCTCAGCTGTGTCTTGCACGCCTGTCCCCAAGTTCTTGGGCTTGCCGTTCCTGTTTGGAGTATCTCTTAGAATTGTTTTGTTGTCAGAACACATATGAACCCTTGCAGTCGGAGCGTGCTTGTTTTGTCCTGACACACCGGCAGCCATCTGGCTGGGTATCTCTGGTCAGTTGGATGTCTCCTTGTCAAAAGTTATGCTTCTCCTTCCCCACAGCAGGACTGTGCATCAGTGATGGCCGGCACTCCAGTCAGGTGACACCAGGGTCGATTCTTCAAGAGCCACCTGTGCTTCGCCCCTCCGTCTGCGGGAGACACTCATTGGTCCACCTGGGTCTCTGTGAGAAGATGGCGTGGGGCAGAGTGGCAGCCAATCCTCGATGGATGTGTGGGTGTGAGAAGCATCTGCCATATGCCAAGATTGGAGTTTGTGTGTCACCGTGGTCTGTCCTAGCCTGGCCTGCTTGGCGGTACCACTCCAGGCCCCAGCCCTTTCCTCGGAGGACTTGCAGCTCTGGCCACGGAGCTTCCTGTGCACCACATTCAGCTTGACTTGGAACAAGTTCCCTGCTCCTCCCACCCCATAACCTGATCTGTACAAAGTGCAGTGAATTAGGTGAATGCCGATGTACTTGCCAGGTTCGACTTTGACTAATTTGTTCTGCAAATAAGGGCCTTCCTGAAGATTCCTCTTAATGAGGCTCACTGGTATTTTTACAAAGCAAATGATCTAAGCGAGGTCTTGGCTATTTCTTGCTAGAAATAGGCCTGGCTGACATCTGGTGGGGACAGACGGTGTTTGAGGAGCCCTGATGCTCTGGGCAAGGAAGTCAGATACCTCCTACCCGGGGCTGGGATGGAGTTCTTGTGTTTCTCTGGCCTCACTGGCTCGGTGACAGGAAGGAACTCTGACTGTTCCCACGTCCTCTCCATTGAGTGCCTGCTGTATGCCAAGCAGCACACCAGGGGGCTCCAAGGAAGAGACCAACACAGCCTTTTATGAAGCTTCTCCATCTAGGGAGATGGGCGCAATGATTCCAACACGGATGGTGCCCTCCTGGGCAGGGCCTTTCCTCACTTTCTTAGGGGATCCCAGCCACCACCAGTGTAGAGAACAGGCTGAGTCTGCAGCCAGGACTTGAGCTCTGGGCTCCGTTCTTCCTTTGCTTCTCTCTGTAGTGGCTCAGGTGTCAAAGGTGCCTGTGTTCTAGAAGGGTGAGCAAGGCAGTATCCCTGTCTTGGAGGAAAGGAGGAGGGCTCCCTGTAGGAGGGGGCTTCCACAAGGCTCCGAAGGAAAGTGGCGCGGAGGCGAGAGGCAAGCGGCGCACGGGGCCTGGTGTGTGGGGAGTACTAGGTAAATGAGCCCGACAGCTGGGGTGGGGGGCTCCCTGCTGAGATGGCCACCTGACAGGCCTGCAGGCTCACTTTCCCAAGAGGCTGTCTGCAAATACATTTCCAGAAGTTCTCTTTCTATTTTAAAGTTTAATAGGCGATAAACTTAATTCTAAAGATACTTATGGATAACCAGTGAAGGGAAGTCTTTCTCTGTCCGCCTGGCCACCTGTATTTCCTCCCTGGTGGACACTATTATTAGTTTCTTGTGTTTCCTAATGGAGGGTCAATCCCTCCTCACCCAGCATGCACTGAGGGCATAATGCAGACCAAGGGTCACAAGCTATGCTTGTGTTTGTCAATAAAGTTTCATTGAAACAGCCATGGCCATTTGTTTACATATTGTCTATGACTGCGGTTGTGCTAGACACTGGACAGACACCTGGGACAGAGACTGTAGGCCCTGTGGAGCCAAAAATAGTCCTATGAAAAGTTTGTCAACCTCTGCTGGAAATATTCTTATGTGATTCCTGTCCTCACCTCCCTTTATTCAAACTTAAGTACAACCTTAATATTTCTTGCCTGTTTTCCAACCATGAGTTATTTAGACTGAAAATTGCAGACTCTACTTACTTATTCTCTGTAGTGGGCAGCTCCGTGTCTTTTGACATCTCTTCTGGTTAATGCCTTGTTTCTGGTCGGGTGATCATTCCTCGGGAGTGGGTTGAGTAGCAGCGTGTGGTCCTGGTGGGCTCTGGGAGCCCACCCTTCTGAACTTTATTCATTTAATACTTGCTTTTTCTTCCCCAGGGCCTTGTGCATACTAGGCAAGCGCTCTACCATTAAACTACATCACTACATCCTTTTTTTTTTTTTTTTTTGAAACAGGGTCTCACTAAGTCATTCAGCCTGGCCTTGTGGCCTTGACTTTGCAAGCCTCCTGAGAAGCTGGGATTGCAAGTGAATACCACCTGGATGGAGGGATGGAGGGATGGATGAATGGATGAATGGACTTTTTTTTTTTAAAGACAAGGTCTTGCTATGCTGCCAAGGCTGATCTCAAACTCCTGGGCTCATGCAATCCTCCTGCCTCTGCCTCCAGAGGAGCTGTTTCAGTAGCACCATTGCTATTGAAACACACCACTGATCCTTGCTTCATCTTGATTTTAGTAACTTGCAGACTATTCCTGTGTTCAGCAAAGTTTGACCACTGGACCACAGCAGCGATGCACACTGGACTCGATGTAGATTTCATTGGTCTGGGATGCAGCTGTTCACTGAGAGATATTTAGCAATTATTACCTTTGGAGTATAACATATATACACCAAAGTGTACAACGTGCCCAAGTCCTGAGTGTAGAAGGTGATGCCTTCTATGCATACGTCTGGGTAATCATCACTGAATGAAGATAGAGGGACACTTTTTGGATCCAGGGGTTTCCCTCAACCAATACCTTCTTCCCAGGGAGCCATTATTTATTACCATATGATCAGCTTTGCTTATTTTGGAACTTTGTATGGACAGAATCATCCAGTCCTTTCCCCTGTATCTTGTTGCTGCTATTCACATTAGTCTGAGGTAGTGTGGGCTCCACAATTCTCTTTTGTTGTGTGTATTCTGCTGTATGAACAAACTATAATTTGGTTATGTATTCTTTGGTTCATGTTCACTTTGGCTTCCATTTTTAGGCTAGAATGCACGAGGCTGCCATTTTTTTCATTCTGGTGTGTTTTGTTTTGTTTTTGGTATTAAGGATTGAACCTAGGAGCATTCTACCTGCAAGTTACACCCCAAGCCCTATTTTATTTTCCTTTTGAAACAAGGTCTCACTAGGTTGATGAGAGTCTCACTACCTGCTAAGGCTGTCCTCGAACCTTCAATCCTCCTATCTCAGCCTCCCAAGTACTAGGATTACAGGCTATTCATTCTGTTTTTAGTGGAATCATGAATTCATTGCTCTTGGGCATACTTCTATTGGTGGGTCATCGAGAAGGAGTGTGTTTAGTTCCAGAAGTTATTTATATATTGGGATTCTTTAAAGCTCACTGCTGATTCTGATGTGCTATGGGATCGGGACTCCCTACTCTAGAGACTGATCTCTGGGATAGGTACTGATTGCTTAGCTGCCTTGAGAGCAGCTGCTGAGCTCTTCCAACTGCCATCTGTGAGTCTCCCCAGCAGCCTTCCGATAAATCTCTCATCCATTTCAGTGAACCCTGTCCAGCCAGACACGTAGCTCCAGTCCAGCTTCCACCCAGCCCTCCAGTTCAGTGTTCAAATCTCTTCCCCGTCATCTCTGCTGATTATATTCCAGTCTCAACCACTGTCTCCCCCACCAGCACCTTCCGTACCTGCTGGAGCCTCGCTCAGACTCTTTAGAGTTCTTCCTTTTGAGGCCTCCGAGTCATGCTGAACAGGGCCCCCTCACACATGGATGCAGTCCTGGTAGTGCTCAATGCACAGCATCCTCTGTACCTTGAGACTGACAGTCTTGATATGAGGTTGAAATGGCTTGTAATGCTTGCCACAGGGCCTGGTGCAAGGGAAGTACTCGGTAAGAACTGTGCTCTCCTGTAGGGTAGCCACGGGCTGCCTGGCGCTATCAAGCCCTGGAAATGTGACTTGTCACAGAGATGTGTTGTAAATGTAAAATGAATACTTTATAAGAATATGAATGATTAAGCCAGGTGTGGTGCTGCACACATGTAATTCCAGTACTTGGGAGGCTGAGACAGGAGGATCAAGTTCGAGGCCAGCATGCAATAACTGAGACCCAGATTCAAAACTTTAAAAATAAAAGAGTCTGGTGTGGTGGTACACATCTATAATACCAGTACTTGGAGGGTGAGACAGGAGGATTGCAAGTTTGAGACCAGCCTCAGCAACCTAGTGAGATTCTGTTTCAAAACAAAAAGTAAAAAGAGCTGGAGTATAGCTCAGAAGTAAAATGTCCTTGAGTTCAATCAATCCCTAGTATCTCAAAAAACAAACATAAAACCAGAAGAAAATAAGGGCTGGGGGGTTTAGCTCAAAGGTAGAATGTCCTGGGTTCAAACCCCATTACACCCCCCCCCCACACACACTGATTACAAAATTATATTTTGGACATAGTGGGTTGAATACAATACAATTTGTTATGCCTACTTTTTGCTTTTAAAAGGGTGGTTAGTGGTCCTGCTATGATCACACATGTGCTCAAATTATTTCTGTTGAATAGTGCTGGGTAGGGGATACCTTTAAAGGAGGCCACACCCTTCAGACAGTGTTTCTCAAATTAGGGTGCCCAGGCTACTGGCTTCAGAGTCTACCTGGCCCAACTCTAGGCTCAACAGAATCAGAAATGCTCTGATCCCAGTACTTGGGAGGCTGAGACAGGAGGATCGCAGGTTTGAGGACAGCCTCAGCAACGTAATGAGACTTTTAGCAACCTAGCAAGACCCTATTTCAAAAACAAAAAAGGGCTGGGGGTATAGCTCAGAGGTAGAATGCTGCTGGGTTCAATCCCCAGTAAACACACACACACACACACACACACACACACACACACACACACACACACAGTCAGACTAAGTCAGGCATGGTGGTACACACCTGTGATCTTAGCTACTCAAGAAGCTGAGGAAGGAGGATTGCAAGTTCAAAGCTGGTCTGGGCAACTTAGTGAGACCCTGTAAAAAATAAAAAGGGTAGGGGTGTAGTTCAGTGGTAAAGCACCCCTCAATTCAATCCCAAGTACTGAAAAATAATTGCCACAAGTTCTAGGAGCTGTGGTTCCCAAATTAAGATGGCATGAATTTACCTGGGTGCTCTTTCTTTTTCTTTCTTTTTTTTTTGTACTAGAGATTGAACTCAGGGGTGCTCTACCACGAAGCTACATCCCCAAACCTTTTTTATTTTTTATTGCAACAAGGTCTAAGTTGCTTAGGCTGGCCTTGAACTTGTGATTCTCATGCCTCAGCCTCCTGCCACTTTTCCTCCTCAACAGGTGTGCTTCCTTGTGTGGGTTGTGAAAAGATGAAACCCTTGTTTCCTAAGGTGATCTGTTGCTAGGAAGTGTTCAGGATGAAGTTTTGGGTTAAATTAGGGCTTATTGTGTAATCTGCCTGGCTGTTTTGCTGTCTGCCTTAAGTTAGAGGTGTCTGAAGGACAAATGACAAAGTCTGGTTGCACTGGTTAGAGTTTCTGTCCTCAAAACACCTGTCTTCCAGTTTCACTTCCACTACCGCGTGACTCTGAGAAGGACACAGTGGGTAATGAGCCTATTCTCCTGTGGCCAAGGATAAAAAGGTCATTTAACTTCAATAAAAAACTCACCTAGAAAAGTAGAGATCAGCCAGGCATGGTGGCACAAGCCTGTAATCCTAGTACTTGGGAAGCTAAGATGGGAGGATTGCAGGCTCGAGATCAGCCTCAGCAACTTGGTGAGACTCCTAGCAACCTAGGAAGACCCTGTTTCAAAACAAAAAAATTAAAAAGGCTAGAGGTGTAGATCAGAGGTAGAATACCTCTGGGTTCAATCCCCAGTACAGAGAGAGAGAGAGAGAGAGAGAGAGAGAGAGAGAGAGAGAGAGAGAGAGAGAGAGAGAGAGAGAGAGAGAGATCGGTCATTAGCGGGGTGTGGCAGCACACATCTGTAATCCCAGCTCCTTGGGAGAACCGCAAGTTGGAGGCTTGCCTGGACAACTTAGCAAACCTCTGTCTCAAAATAAAAAGGGCTGGGGGTGCATCTCAGTGTCAGAGCGCCTACCTAGCATGAGCAAGACCCTTGGTTCCAACCCCAGTACCGAAAGAAAAAAAAAGTAGAATCCCAGCACAGATTGCTGCTGTTGTGACCTTTGACCACTAGATGGCGGCACAGCACAAGCTACCGCAAGCATCCCCTCCCTCAACCGCCTCCCGCCACCTGAAAACAGTGGTTCTCTAACTGCGGTCTCGTTATCAGAACTTGTTAAGAATGCAAATTCTCAGACCCTACCCCAGACCTACAGAATCAGAAGCCACTGTAACACGCCGACCAGGTGTTTTTTTTTTTTTTAAATCTGAATGATTTTTATTTATTTTATTTTATTTTTATTAATTGGTGCATTGTAATCATACATCTTTGTTGGGTACAAGCTGATAAAGGTATATATGCACACATTTCTCCTTTTTTTTTTGTACTGGGGATTGAACTCAGGGGCATTCTACCTCCAAGCTATACCCCCACCCCTATTTTTTATTCTTTATTTTGAGACAAGGTCTCACTAAGTTGCGGAGTGCCTCACTAAGTAACTGAGGCTGGCCGCGAACCTGGATCCTCTGGTCTCAGCCTCCAGAATGCTGGGATTACAAGCGTGTGCCACCACTCCTGGCTTACACACATTTCTCCTCTAACCCCTTCCCCAAATCCCACCCCACCAGCCAGGTGGTTTTGATGTACACTTAAGGTTGGGAATCGCTGTCCTAGAATCAATCTTGGGTAGTTTGGGAAGATAAATAGGAATCCGGGAGATAAGGGTGCTTGCTGGGGATGAGGAGGGATGGGGCCAGGGAGGTGACAGGGGTGGAGGGGGATTGGGAGGGGGAGTCTTGGTGCAAGAATAATTAATTCTGAAGGGCTCCCCCAAATCAGGGAGCAGTGACTGGGTGGAGATTTTGCATTTTTCTTTCTACCATTTCTTTTTACCATTGGTGTCAGCTGGGTGGAGAAAAAGGGGATTATTAGGGGACCCCCTCCCCACTTTAGGGGAAAAATCTTGGACTAGGGGCAGAAACACAGAGGCAGCTGAGTTTCACGGGGAGTCCTGGGCCATCCTACATCCCAACGATGGCTGTTTATCTCTGCCGGTTCTGAAATTTCACAACCTACCACTGTGTTAATGGATAGAAATCTTGCAACCCTCCCAGGACAATCCGGGAAAAATGGATGCTCAGAAATCAAAAAGAAGCTTGAGACTAGGTGGGAAAAATCACTACTGAATTAAAACCTTATTTCTAGCTTTTCAATCCCTCTGTATCCGAAGGGGAGGCCAGCGCCGAAATGATTTCTTCTCTCTTTCCCTCTCTCCACTGACAAAAATCCCTTTTGCAGGTGGCTAGCGAGGCTTCAAAGGGGCAATGTATCATGCACATAATTTTTTTCAGCGATGACGTATGCAGTTTAGTTTGATTTATTTTTGATGTCAGAAACAAAATGGAAAGTTAGCTCTTTAAAAATGAGTGTTGTTGGTGGAATAAATAAATAATATGCTCTTGGCCAGAACCTGCCAGCACCTCCTTAATTGCCCATTGATTCTTTAATTCTCTGCACTTTAACATCTACGGGAAATTAAGAGGCCACAGAGCGTGGAGATGTCTTTTGTTAAACAAATTAAGGAAGCTGGGTTTTAGGAGGTGTCCCCCTTCCTTGAGCTTTGACCTAGCATTTGAAGATAGGAGGCAAAGTTACAGGACAAAAGCCAGGCACCCTCCACGGATCCTTCTGGAGCCCAAAGTCCCCTCTCCTTGACTCTCCAGCCATGAATAGGTCTGGTGTGTCCATCGGCCTGAGGATGTGGGAGACCCTGTGATTCAGAGAGCAGCAGAACCCCGTGCTCCTCCTGTGGATCTCAGGGAGAGAGACTCTCCAGGAAGCTTTCTTTTATCGCATTTCTGAGCTCGATGGAGACCAGCCATTCTCCCTCCCTCAGCAGAGGCCCCTGTGCCATCCATTGGGGCCTCCAGAGCCGCCTCCCCGCTTCCCTCCAGTCCTTCCCAGCTGCAGGAAGTTCCTGTTCATTCACCTGCAGGCCTCTGCCCGCCCGGGCTGTCCCCTCTGTGGCTGTCCTCCTTCTTTCCCCCACACGCTCCTCTGTAAGACTCTGTTCCAATCTCAGAGCCCTCACCCCAGGTGTGGGTGGCAGTCCCTTGGGTCCCCAGAGCACACTGAGTGTCCTCTGCTACCACATCAGCCCCAGTCTTGTGACTCCCCCGAGAGCAGGGCCTGAGTCTTTTCTTTGGTGACTTCAGGTATAGAACAGGATCCAGAGCTGGGTGTGGTGATGCGTACCTGTAATCCCAGCATGTAGGAGGCTGAAACAGGAGGATTGCAGGTTTGAGGCCAGTATGTAGTTATTAAGTGAGACCCCTGTTTCAAAAAATAAGGTTGGAGGTGTAGTTCAGTGGTAGAACACCCCTGGTACAATAGGAAGGAAGGAAGGAAGGAAGGAAGGAAGGAAGGGAGGGAGGGAGGGA
>PVLC010050240.1:0-10198 GCA_004027655.1 Graphiurus murinus | reverse complement strand
GGCAACCCTAAGTGTTTTCTCTGTTGACACTAAACCTATTCTTGGATATTGCCATTGGATGATTATGAGTGCTATAGAAAATTCTTTGCCTGGAATCGGTTTCAACATTTGTTCCATGAAGGGTACCATTTTGTATGGAAAAGGAAATTCACATCCTGGAAAACTTCCTCAAGGAATTGCATAGCATCTCAAGACCATTGAGCTGAATGGAATTAAAGAGAAGGTCTATATCACTTTCTTATTCTAATCAATACCTACAATAGAGAGTCTATGCTTTACAAAGCTTAGGGATCAATTTCACCAAATTAGATTGGAAGGCACTGAAAACTGGACTCAGACCTCACTAAGATCACGGCAGACTATAGGGGGATTTCTTTTTCTTATTTTTTGTTGTGCAGTTTTTCTTTTTCCCTTTTCCACATACATTTAAATAGGAATATGCAGAGTAGATTAAAGAAAATGTCTAATATTTATCTGTTTTATGGAGATTAGACCATATAATGTTTGGAGCATATTTGCTAGTTTTTTTTAAATAATAACTAACTGAAACAAGACTATTTTCAATTATTTTTCAAGGCATAAGGATAATCAAAGATAGATGTACCCACTTTATATTCAGAGAATTTTCCATGTGAACATAAATATTTCTTTAAAAATTATTCCAAAGAACATTGCTCCTCTTTCCTTTGTTCTTTCAGTTTTTTCCCCTAGGGTGAATAATGGCTATATTCTTTTGTATTAAAAACATTGCTTTTGTTTACCTTTATGAGACAGCAATTTATTTAAGTAAGCACACTGTACATTAAGTAGATTTTAGAGAGAAGCAAAAAAAAAAAAGACAATAAACTGTCTTTATAAGTCTTCATGTATATGACTTCCTAGATATTAATGTTTTATCTTAAAATATTGTATTTTAGTGGAGTGAAACAATAAAAAATGATTTTAGATAAAATATTCTATCTTTAAATACTGAAACAGTCTACTAAACAGATTTCACTAGAGAAAAATTATTCTATTCAAGAATAGGATATTGTAGTTAATTTAATTTATTATTATCATTATGATTTACTATTCAATACTACCTACGTTGAGATAAAACTTTCCCAGCAACAGATAATTTTCCAGAGGTATGTGTTTTAGAGAGTGTTTAGTAATACATCTACTTACAAAGAAAATGCCATAAGCATTGCCTGGGTACATTAAGTAAGTATAGCCTAAAGCAAGCACAATGAAATCGGGAATTGATTTCTGTCATTGTCTGTTGGATGATGCTTATAATTTTCTACTCCTTGTTATATCTTTAAAAGTAAACTTCCCAGCCGGGCGTAGTGGTGCATGCTTGTAATCCCAGCATTTGGGAGGCTGAGACCAGAGGATTCAGGTTTGCGGCCAGCCTCAGCTACCTAGTGAGGCATTCCGCAACTTAGTGAGACCCTGTTTCAAAATAAAGAATAAAAAATAGGGCTGGGGGTGTAGCTCGGAGGTAGAATGCCCGAGTTCAATCCCCAGTACCGCGAAAAAAAAAAAAAAACTAAATAACTAAACTTCCCACCTTTCTAATTAGACTTTAAAATCCTGAGAACAAGAAATGCTCACTTTTCACTTCCCCTAAATACCTAGACTACTGCCTACTAATTATGTCTGTAGTCTGAGGTTGAGAATAACTGGTGTCTGGCCAAAAGGTCAAAAAATTTCAGTCTTTGTTCATATGCCTGCCTTTGGCCTGCTTAATACTTTTAGTTTTCAGGCAGATGGGATCTGAGTTTAGCTGTATTTTTACTCTAAAAAGCAGTTAGTATTTTCTATTTTTACCTGCAGACTTTTAATAGTTCCAGTCTTACCAGCAAAACACAACTCTGCTTAGACCCTGCTTTCCGCCTCCCACAATTTCTGGTATCCCTCTTCCCACCAGCTCCAATTCTAAATTTGCCTCTATTCTTTCTTTTTGTGGTACTGGGGACTGAACTCAGGGGAATTCTACCTGAGCTACACCTCCCATTTTTAATTTTTATTTTGAAACAGAGTCTTGGTAAGTTACTATGCATTGGCTTCTAAACTGAAATCCTCCTGTTTCAGCTTCCCAAGCACTGGGATTACAGTCATGTGCCTTCACACCTTCTTCACCTCTATTCTAAGATATATATCATCCATGAACGCCTGCTTAGTGTGCAAGATGTACTAATAAAATAAATAAAGAAGGGTCATATACAATATAATAACAATTATGACAAAAACCTAATCTTATCAAAGTGGGGCACCAAACCAATCAATAACATCTATATGAACTGATAGGTTTATGTCAATGCATACCAACTGGCTACCAGTCTTAAAAAGTGGGGAGAACCAATTTTGAAGATTACATTTCTTTCCTAGAGTTGCTTTAACAAATTATGACAAACTCAACAGCATAAAATAACAAACATACATCTAGTCTCTCCAGATCTTTGGGCCAGAAGTTCATAATGAACGTAGGGGCAAGCATTGATTCTCTCTGAAGACTCTAAGAGAGAGTCTGTTGTAAGATTCTCTTCTAACTTCTGGTGGCAGCTCGCAGCTCTGGAGGAACCTGGGCTTGGGGTTCATGATTTCAATCTCTACCTCTAACTACATTGCCTTTCTTGAGTGTGTTCAATTTCTTTCTCTCTCCCTCTCCCTCTCTTTTTTCCTCTCCCTCTCCCTCTCCTTCTCCCTGTCCCTCTCCTTCTCCCTCTCCCTCTTCCCAGGACAATCTCAACTTGAGATCTTTATCTAAATAACCTCCATAAACTTCCTAATTTAACATAAGGTTTCATTCATGAGTACCAAGAATAAAGACTTATATATATATTTTGTGTGACATAATTCAACTTACTATGATGACCAATATATATATATCAGGAGTTTTGCATATAGTTACTTCTTAAATTTTAATATTATGTTTTAAGGCAGATATTATTCTCCTTCTTTTTCATAGAAGAACACTAAAGCTTAAAGAAAGTGGGCATCCATCTAAAAAATAACAAAAATTGAGAATTAGAACTTAACTCCATAGCTAAAAGCTTAAGCTTTCTCTCTTGTACAAGGCACAGAAACTGAGTAAGAAATAGCCAGGTGTGGTGGTGCACCCCTATAATCCCAGTACTTAGGAGACTGAGACAGGATAGTAGGTTCATGAACAGCCTCAGCAACTTAGAAAGACCTTCTGCAAATTAATGAGATCCTGTTTCAAAATAAAAAATAAAATAGGTCTGGGGGTGTAGCTCAGAGGTAGAATACCCCTGGGTTCAATTCTCAGTACATTAGTAATAATAATAATAATAATAATAATAATAACAATAATAACAACAACAGACTAATTTCAAAATAAGTAGATAAAAGACAAACACATATTATTTTACTTTTTTTTCAACTGTGGGCTAATTCCAAAGGGATATTGAGTCTAGTGATAGATTTCTGCAGAGCTGTTCTCCAACACTTGCACTGTCTGCGTCTTCATTCTCAGATGCTCTGTTTTTCTTCCTAAGCCCTTCTGACCACATATTTCATTAATTTATCTTAATAATGTTTCTGAGAATTTTCTCCCATTGTTCAGTTTCTTATCATTTGGGTAATGTAAACAAGATATATTGGTTTATAGAAACATAGGAGAACTTTAAATTGGCATGCCAGATGTAAATACAGTAATTTTAGTCTGTAGAATATGCATATTAAATTTAAAATGAAAGACTTTTCAAGTTTTCTAAATAATAGCAATACTTGAAGTAAATTTACGAAAGCATGACTGGACCCAGTGAAAGTAAAATATGTATGATAAAGGAGAATAATTCTAAAAGGCTTCCGGGTTCACAATTTATTCTCTTTATCGAAACATGTTTAATTTATAAAAGAAAAAGTAATTATAGAGGCTACTAAATTTGAGTCCCTTTGGAGTTCTCTAAATCCTCTTAAGGAACTGTTTGGTTACAAAATATCAGCACAGTCAAGAGCCCAAATAAATGAATGTTTTAAGAATAGATCATTTTTAGGGAAGTATGTTTTCTTTTTGAAACAATATTTTGTAATACAATATTTATGCTATAAAATATATTTAAGTAGGACACGGATTGTGCATGCCTATAATTCCAGCAGCTCAGGAGGCTGGGGCTGGGGGATCACAACTTGGAGTCTCTGCAATTTAGAAAGACCTGTTCTCAGACTGGTAATGTAGCTCAACGGTAGAACTTCCCTGGCTTAATTCCAGTACTGCAAAAATATATATTATATATGATAAAAACAAATATGTGTATTTTCAAAATACTTTTTATATACTGGAAGATATTAAATTATGAAATTTCAACAGTCCTCATTGAGTTCCAAGTAGCAAAGAAATGTGAATGATAAATTATTGTCCCAATCTTTATAAGCTTCATAAAATGTAATTAGATGCATTAAATATTAAACATATAATTATCACAGCTATTCTTATGTTTATTCTTGAATAGAATAAGAGTAAGCAAGCTGGGCATGGTGCATGCTTGTAATCCCAGTACTTGGGAGGGTGAGACAGGAGGATCACAAGTTTGAGGACAGCCTCAGCAATGTAGTGAGACTCTCCCCTAGAGAGACCCTATTTCAAAATAAAAATAATAAAATAGAGCTGGAGGTGTAGTTTGGAGGTAGAATGCACCTGGGTTCAATCCCTAGTACCACAAGAAAAACAAAACAAAACAGGGTAGGTAACTGATCTCAGGAAAGTCAGCCATATCTTGTTTTATTCTGTATACACACACACACACACACACACACACACACACACACACACACACACATCCTAAACTCCAAACCTTCTATCCTTTTTCAACTATACTTGATAGTCCTACATTTTTAAAAATGATTGTGGGGCTCATGCAGAGAGAAATAGTATTCTGAAAGTGTAAAGGCCAGTATAAATGTTAAAATATTTGTTCCCTGTTTTTGTCTCCACATGGTGCCTCACTTCATGCATGCACACAGGTACAGCAGAGGATCAGGTGTATACTGCACACCCACACACATTCTGTAGAAGTAAGAAATGGTTAGTTTGAGCTTATTGTGGTCTTCTGATCTCTGAGTGAATGAATACTGTTTCCTTTACTTTCCTTTGCTCCTAGTCCTCTTCCTCCTCTTTCTTTTCCTCTTCCTTCTGTGTATGACAGTAAACCTGAATAAGAAACACCACTAGTGAGTTCAGGACATAGTTCTATTCCTGCTGTGCTGGCTGTTACATATTAGAAGAATTGAAGCATGGATACTGAAAATTGAACACAGGGGCATTCTACCTCTGAGCTAAACCCCTAGACCTTTTTATTTAATTTAATTTAATTTTTTATTTTGAAATACAGTCTCACTAGATTGCTGGAGGTCTGGCTAAGTTGCTGAGGCTGTCCTTGAGTCTTTGATCCTTCTCTCAGCCTCCCATTTACTGGGGTTACAGACATGCACCACCATGCCCAGCAAGCATAGACCTTTTAGCCAAACTAATTATTTTTATGCCTGATATTGATTCAACTTGTTTTTTTTTTAAAGGTGGTTTTGGATGAGTAAGAATTAAAAGTCCTGAGAACAAAGAAATAATTGGATTTCATGTTTGATAAACAAGGTACAAGGCAGTTTATTTTCTTTACTCAATTTATCCACATTAAATGGTAGAACATAGAAGGTCTTAATGATAGAGTTAAGCTATTGCAAATTTTATGAAAAACCAAGACTTAGAGAATAGCAGAAATAATTTTAAAAATTGTGCATTGGTCTTAGATGGCAGCTGCTAATAAGGTGATATTCACCAATAGATTACAAAGCTGAATGATAGTCAAGGACTAGGAGAAAATAGTTCATATATGCTCATATAGAAAGTCAGGTCTTTCAATAAATGTACAAAGCATTTATAGGTTATCAATACAACTCTTCTTTCCCTAAAGTAAGTTTTATTGAAATAATTAAACTTCTACTGCTATTTGGGTTCAAGATTAAGATTGCACTTTGAGTTTCATTGCCAAGATTACACTAATAAACTCACAATCACATCCAGAGTTCGAACTGGAACATATCATTATAGAACCAGTCCAATGAAGCAATATCTAACTGAAATAGAGTTTAATAAAATAAGCCAACTCCAGAATGTCCAAGCCAATAATGAAATAGCATTTATTAACTGAATCAGACACAGAGAGAGAACAATCTATTGGGCAGGAAACATCACAACACAATTATTGCAAAATCACCACCTGGACTTGCAGATCTAGGCCAACTGAATAATCATCTTAAATACAATATAAAGTGTTAATATTATGCCTCATTGTTTATTGATTCTCCCACAGCTTGAAGAGCCAAAACAAACGAGAGGAAGATCAGACTGTTTTAAAAGACCACTACAGACACTTTCACTGAATATCAGAAAATAAGACTCTTGTATTGAATACAAATTAGCTAAATACTGTGGCACTTAAAGCCTTTCCCCCTGCAGGCTATAATGACTGCTTTTCTTTTTAGGTTGGCAAAGTATTGCCTTTATTTCTGGCTAGATAGCATTCTTCATTTCTATTTATGCCAAGTTTTATATTCTTTGTTCACATCATGCCACTAAAGAGAAGATGATTTCTTAACAGAGATAAATATTGTTTTCACCAAGTGAATTAAAATTGCAAAGCACAAACTTACAAAACAATCACCATTGCCAAAATAAAAAAGGTAAAATAAACAAGTAGAGAAATCACTCAATTTTACATTTTTACAAGGCTCTTCAGAGTTTTTCTTTTACAAGCTGTTGGCTCAGGCTATAACAAATCAGAACCACTCTTTCTAATATTCATGTAGTCTCCTAAATTGCATTTTAACTAGAACAAAACTTGAATATATCTTTCAGTATTGTAATAGAGAATGATAAAAGATTCATCTATTCCTCAGACCCCTGTAATTTCCATCTAAAAATTAAAATCTTAGACATTGGGTTATTCTATTTCATTAACGTTTTCTGGAAAAAAATCACAAATTGTGTCCACAATTTAAACTTTAAGAAATGTATTTGGATAGGAAACTTTCAGAGACTAATAGAGGAGTTTGCTTCATTTTTGTACATTTACATATGATCTTTGGTCAGTTATCTTATATGAAGTAATTTTCCAAAGTATAAAAGAAGAAACTGATTCTAAGCCTGTTATGCTTTAAAAATGGCATGACTTTAGTAGTTAGTTGTCAAACTATTATTTTAAGTAAGTTTTCATGTAAGCTGAACATTCATGTGTGCAGGCAGCCTGGCATGTAATCATTTTTTAAAAATTTCTTTGATCTTTTATTCAGCGAGCATAAAGTACCTGTGAGGCTATAAAATAACCTAGAAAAAGAATGCAAACAACAAATGGTCCATTACTTAAAGGAGTTTGTTTAGCAGAGAAGACAACAAATATGAAAAAAATAATCCCACAGCCAAACATATGGTATGCTGGTAGTGGGAAGAGATAAAAAAAAAACAAAACAAAACAAACAAACAAACAAAAAAAAACGGAATCAAGATCTTTGAACCATCGAATGCTCTCCTTAATAGGCCATTAATTACTTGTTGAGACAAAGAAAATATCTGGACAAATGATGCAGCAAGCTAACAAATAAATAGGCAGAAAATCAGACTGCTTCCACTTGAGACTTTGACCTAACACCTCTGTTAGACCCTGGCATGACTAGACCATACAGAAACTTCTTATTCTGGGGATAGTAAACAGCTTAAGGTTGAGAGTCAAGATAGGCAAGATGGTTCCTTTGATCTATTGTTTTCAAACATACACTTGAACTTTAGTCCCTTCACTTGTGCCCAGGAAGAGCACAATCCGTAGGTTAAATGCACCTGCAGTAACAGAGCCAGCAGTCTTTCTCCCTGTGCCTTGCACAGAGCTGGTCTTTGGCCTTCGCTGTAGATGCTAGCACTCTGGGCAAGAATGGTCAAATCAATTTGCTTATTTCTAAATACACCATTGAATAAAAGGCCTTAATAGACAAATAGATGTGAAGTATACTTGTTCTTCTTAGAAGATGTTCTCATTCTTCTAGGCTTCTAGAAAAAACTGCAAGTCTCCTAGTAGACCAAACACATGTGAAAGGCAGTTCATGGTACTTGAATAATTCAGAGAAATACTCCTGTTTTGAGGTGGAACAATAAATGCTGAGAATCTGGGAGAGGTGAGCTTCTTATAGAGCAATAGAGTATAGTAGAGATACATATAAAATGCTATGGTGATTTGAGTGGGAAGAGGAGATTAAGGTGATTTTCCTGGAGAAGTTAGTAAAGGCATCATCTAGTAGAAGAGACTCCAGAACAGGTTTCTTAAGTTCTGTCAACAACTGGATCTGAGGGTCTGAGCAAACAGTTACTTTATATGGATGCTATTGATTTGTCTTGCTACCTTTCCCTTTAATAAACTGTCATTAATTTGTATTTTCATATTATATCCCTTGATAATAGGTAATTGCTAATTTATAGAGACCCAAAGTTTTTCAAAACTGCTTGAGAATTATTGTGAACAATACAGTAAGACCACTAGATATACCTGCCCCCCACTTTCATCCTGACATTCTGCATGTTAAAATGAAACAAAGGATAGATTGAAGGCACTGAAATTTGAATCAGGAAATCTCAGTTCAAGCTTCCATCTTTAGAAATTTGGAGCTTTGCAAAAATTGTGTCATTCTTCTATCAAATTCAGTTTTTTGATGATGTGATTATCTCTCACAAGTTGGTGTGATTATCAAATAAAAGAAACTTAAATAAAAATTTATATCCACATAAACTAGTTTGTTAACAGTAGAATACAATTTGAGATACTGTCAATTTCTTCTGAGTTCATTTCTGGAATTGTGTATATAAAGTTAATAGAAATTTTACAACTTAGATGAAGGATGAAATTAAGAAGAGGGATTTGGAGATAGCTGGATGAGATTATAAAAAGTATTCTGCCTAAGCCTTCTTCACTAAAATATTAAATACATTCTGTACTAGACTTTTGAAAACTGAGAATAAGAAAGAAAAAAAGAGAATTCCATCAGTAATAACTGTAACACTTCCACAATCTCAATAAGTAGTATACATTTCTATAGGATTAACTTTGGGTTTGGATTATATTACGTTTGTTCACATATTCCTAAAAATGATATGTATTAAAGGAAAGGATCATGTTTATATATACAGGAATATCTACCACAAATGAAGCAAAGAGCCATAGGTAGGAAGTAGTTATAAAACCACATGAACATGCTAAAAGAACATTTACCTAAAGTATTGACTGAACTATTTTCTGTTCCTTTATATAATAATAAGTGTTTATTTTTGGCTGTATTTTTATTTTAAAGATGATAGACCCTGTTATTTGAATAATAAATTAAAACTTTAAATAGAAATGACCACTTAGGTACAATCCATAATTTAATCACTACTAATATAAAATGCATATTTAGATATTATTTATGACACATCAATGTGACAGCAATTGGCTGCATTATAATTGTGTGCAATCCTATTTTTTCATGAACCATGACTCAATAATTACTCGTCTTGCCTTTCAGTTCATCTAAAGGACTCACATATCTTATATATTACAATTCATAATCTACTTCTGAGTTTATGAAGTCATTTGATGACCTGTCCATGTGGAATGTATGGATTAGGATATCTGAATACACCCTAATATACCAACAGGTTTATGTCTATAATACCAAAATATTAATGTGTAAAGTGACAAATGAGCACATAAAAATAAAGTGACAAATGTTTAAATAAACAATCTATGGCTTTTAAGTTGTTCATTTTTAGCATTCTCAAGTGCTGTCTCTGTGTGTCTGTGTATATAGCTTACATAATAAATAGATTGGAAATATATAAAATAAATACCAACGTATTATTAACTCTTAGGCAGAGATTTAAGTGGCAGAATGACCAACAGTTTTCAATTCAATCTAATCTGTGTACTCAGTTTACTGTCAATGTAAGTGCTGAATAAAAAAAGTATGTCAGGAGAAAATGAAGCAATGATTATAGGGAGGTGATTTGGATGTGTCTGTTTAGCAATATTATGCCTCTCTGGTGGACTCATTATATTTTTATGGAATGTTCCTCTGGGTCACTAGTAACTTTCTTTATTCTGAAGTCTGTTTTAATGTAGAATAGTGGGGGAGGATTAACACTTACATGCATCTCTTTACTCCTTTTTTTTTTTTT
>PVLC010050239.1:0-10180 GCA_004027655.1 Graphiurus murinus | reverse complement strand
ACACACACACACACACACACACACACACACACACACACACACACAGGAGGATATCTTAGGTTTGAGGTCAGCCTCAGCAACTTACAAAACTTTGTTTCAAAATAAAAATAAAAAATGAATGGGGGTATAACTCAGAGGTAGACTGTCTCTGAGTTCAATTCCCAGTACCAAAAACAAACAAAAACCAACCAAACTAAAACTAACAACAACAACAACAAAACCCCAAACAAACAAATATGTTTTGACTAGATACTGTTTCACACATGCTTAATATAAAACTCAAATAGTAAAAAAGGTATCTGATTAAAAATTAGTTTCCCTGGTACAATTGGCCTCCTGCCCCCAGGTCTCTAGAGGTAACTACGGGTTGCAGTTTCTTGTGTCCTTCAAAAATATTCTTTAAATGCACAAAATATATGTTTAAAATCCTCCACCCTTCCTCCTCCTCCTCCTGGTACTGGGGATTGAACCCAGAGACATTCTATATCTGAGCTACCACTCCCATCCACTTTTTTTTTTTTTTTTTTTTGCAGTACTGGGGATGGAACCCAGGGGCATTCTACCTTTGAGCTATACCCCTGTTTTTTGTTTTTATTCTTTATTTTGAAACAGGATCTTACTAAGTTGTGGAGTGCCTCACTAGGTAGCTGAGGCTGGCCTTGAACCCGGATCCTCCAGTCTCAGCCTCCCAAATGCTGGGATTACAAGCGTGCGTCACCATGCCTGGCTCCCCATCCATTTTTAATTTTTATTTTGAAATAAGGTCTTACTGAGTTAGCAGGAGTTGGCCTCGAACCTGCTGTCTTCCTGTCTCAGCCTCCCAAGTCCTGGGATTACAGGTGTGCAACACTGTGCCTGACTTGTTCTCTTCTTTTTCACACAAGTGTTAGCATCATTTATATACCATTCTATGCTTTGCTTTTTTCACTCTTTTTCTACACACACACACACACACACACACACACACACACACACACACCTGGAACACATCTCACATATTCACCAGAGTGGTCAGAGGTCCTTCGAAGTCCTCCACCCAGTCGCAATGAGGACAGGTACTCCTCCCACCCTTGTGGAAGCCATTTGGCCCCCATGGTATTTTTTCTGGCTTCCCGAGGTCACAGAGAAGCCGGAACAGGACACCCAGAGACAGGTGATGGAGACCCTGTAGCGTCCCCAGAACGGTACTTTTAGCTGCTGCCTGGAATATGCAGGAATTCTTAATTTTCTTCCCATTTCCATTCTTTTTTTTTTCTTTAAAAATTTTTTCCATTTCTTCCATGTTTCCCTTTTGTAATACATAAACAATAATATTTCTTTTCTCCTGTTTATAAAGCAGTCAGAGATCTTGACAAACATCTTTTTTCTTTCTTGGTGGTACTGGAATTGAAGTCAGGGGCATTCTACCTCTGTGTTATACCCCCAGCCCCACTTTATTTTTATTTTGAAGCAGAGTCTTGCTAGTTTTTTTTTTTTTTTTTTTTTTTTTTCGGTACTGGTGATTGAACTCAGGGGCATTCTACCTCCGAGCTACACCCCTAGTCCTATTTTTTATTCATTTTGAAACAGGTCTCACTAAGTTACGGAGGGCCTCATTAAGTAGCTGAGGCTGGCTGCGAACCCGCGATCCTCCTGTCCCAGTCTCCCAAATACTGGGATTACAAATGTGCGCCACCACGCCCGACTAGAGTCTTGCTAGTTTGATAAGAGTCTCACTACTTGCTGAAGCTGTCCTCAAACCATGATCCTCCTGTCTCAGCCTCACAAGTACTAGGATTACAGGTGTGTACCACCACAGCCAGCTAGACAAACATACTTTAAAGAATAGATGTAGGACCACTAGGCAAAGCTAATTAATTATCATTATAGTTATTTTTGTTTATTTATTAGGTAACATCATCACATAGTTCAAAATTCAAAAACGTGCCATAAAAAGTTTGGTTCTCACCCCTGTTCTTCTAGCCACACAGTTTCTTTGGTCAGAGACCACTTCTGGTCTACCCTTTCAGAGGTATTTCATTCAAATATAAGCAAATTTACATGCTACTATTCCCCTTTGTATGTGAATGGTGACTATACAACTGTTCTCCATCATGCTTCTTTTCCTGTTTTATCTTGGAGATTACTTCTTAGCAGTGTATTAAAAGTGTCTCCCTGCTGGGCCTGGTGGTGTACACTTGTAATTCAGTACTTGGGAGGCTGACACAGGAGGATTATAGGTTCAAGGCCAGTCTCAGCAACTTTGTGAGGCCCTCTGCAACTTAGTGAGACCCTGTTTCCAAATAAAACATAAAATAGGGCTGGGAATGTAGCTCAGAGGTAGAATGCCCTTGGGTTCAATCCCCAGTAACACAATAAGTAAGTAAATAGATGGATAGATAGATAGATAGATAGATGCTACTCCCTTAAGAAAATTCCACCATTCTGTCCTAATGTCTTTAGTTAGTGCCCTGTCAAAAGATATTAAAAATCCCCAGATTTTTACTATTAAAAACTGCTGCACTAAATACCTTGCAAATTGTCATTTGCACACGTGTTGCCTATCATAAAGATAAATCCCCAGGGTTAGTATTATTGGACCACAGTCTATGCATTTGTAATTTTGATAGATGTTGTAAAATTGTCACTCAAGTGTTGTTGTCCCAATTTATATTGCAACGTATAGGAAAGACTGCCTAGCTAACCGCTAATTTAAATGCTCAACTTTTATTTTCTTGAGTCCGGGGAAAGTATGATCTCTAATTTGGATGTCAGAATAGGTGACGGGACTGACCGCGGTGGCTCGACAGGACAGACTAATAAAATGTCATTTTCCCCCTTCAAAACACAGGGCTACAAATTACAGTAGATTTCAACACCTGGTACTGTTTCCAGTCCTTTCCAAGATTTACTCATTAGTCACTACTTTCCCAAGTAATTGCATAGAGCAGCCCAGGTGTGTGGGGATGAATTGCATATGCTGCGGAATATTTAGGTTTTAAGCAAACAACTAAGTAAACAATTCAGGTATTTATTCAGCTCCTTTCCTATGCCATGAACTGTCCTAGGTAACAGGGGTCACACATTATGTTAAAGTAATTACTATTGTAATTACTAGTGAACTTTCTCTCAACAGCTCTGTAAGGTTGTTAGAGTAGGACATATGCCATTAAGTCCTCCTTCCCCCAGTCATAGGAAAGAGTGTCTGATACTACTGATGGTTTCTCTAAATCTGTTCCACATTGTATGTAGGAATAGAACTTTTGGTTGGACATATGTCCATCCAGACTAAGGACTACATTTCCCAGCTTCCTCTGCGACCAATCCGAGCCAGTAGGATGCACAAGGAAGTGGTCTGGGCAACCTGCAGGGGGAGCATGTCCTTCTCATCCCATGCTCACTTCTGGCTGGCTGGAGTCCCTACCTGAGGGTCAAGGTTGCAAGAGCCCCTGGGGATTACAAGGTGACTGTGGGCCAAGTATAAAAGAGGATGAAGGGGGAAAGGAACCTGATCCCTGACGCTGTAGGGTACCATGCCTGCCAGGACTGATTCTCTGAGCTCTTACATGAGAGAAAAAAGACCGTTCTGCTTTGTTAAAGCCGCGATTGTGTTGGGTTTTCTGATGTAGCTAAACCAAATCCTAACCCAAGGTAAGGCGCCTTAGAATGCTGAGCAGAGCATTCTGGGATGTCTGAAGAGGCATCTTCGCCTGCTGCAGGTGTCTCTGTTACATAAATTGACCTGAATTCTGCCTACTAGCCAGGGACGAATCGCAACAAGACTTGAAGTTCATATGATAGGTACTAAAGGAAATAGAGAATGGAACCAACAATCTCTGGCATGTCTGAGAATCATTATCTTTAAGGCTAAGAACTAAAATCTTTCTGTTGTCATTGATGCTTGACTCACTTAAAAATGATACCTTTGAGCTGGGTGTGGTGGCGCACGCTTGTAATCCCAGTACTTGGGAGGCTGAGACAGGAGGATCGCAGGTTCACAGCCAGCCTCAGCTACTTAGTGAGGCCTTCTGCAACTTAGTGAGACCCCGTTTCAAAATAAAGAATAAAAAATAGAGCTGGAGGTGTAGTTCGGAGGGAGAATGGCCCTGGGTTCAATCCCCAGTACCACACACACAAAACAACAACAACAAAAAACCTTTGTCTGGTATGACCTTTGTTTGCAGGGCAGCTACAAATGCCCGGAAACAGTGGGAGGAAGTTTCTAGAAAAGACCTAGGTGATCACCTACTTTACCTGCAACACAGGGATTGGGGTGCTGGGCACAGGGGTTGTGGCTGGGGCCAACACATTTCAGGGGAGGACAATGGTGCAGGTGGAGGTGGACAGCTGCAGACACAAAGTGAGCAGCTTGGGTTTTCCCAGGGGTGAACTCCCTACTTAAAAAAATAAATAAATAAAAGAAGTCTACTAGGGGTACAGGAAAGCTTCGGGAGGCTGGCCCCTGTCCCTCAGGTTGGAAAGGGCTGCTGCTGGGCCCCCTTTCCTCTGACAGCACACACGTGTCTACAGCGAGTTCTACTGGGGAGCCCATGGGTAGGCAGGTAGCTGTGGCCAGTGGGTCAACATAATCCATTCATGCACCCTCGGCTCCTTATTCTCATCCCGATCAGGCAGGACCTGGCACCGGTGGCACTGGAGCCGAGGGTGCAGGGCATGGGTTGGAGCAGGAGCCAGCAGTTCCCCTGATGGAATCAGGCTTCTTTCTTGGACTAGTTTCCAAGAATTAAGAGAATTATCTTTCATACTGGGTTGAACAGTGGGCCTCTAAAACATATATGCAAATCCCCAGGACTTGTAAAGGTGCCTTTATTTGGGAAAAGAGTCTTTGTGGATATAATTAAATATCTTGAGATGAGATTATCCAGGATTATCCAGCCTGCCTTGGAGCCAATGATAAGCATCCTCTAAGAGGCGAGGCAGAGGGAGACCGAGTCAGACAGGAGGGGAGAAGGCCATGGGGAGATCGAGGCAGAGACTGGAGTGATGTCGTGACCGACCATCCAAGGGCCTCCTGGGGCCGCCAGAACCTGCAAGGGGCAAAGCAGGGAGAAAGACCAGCCCAGCCCAGCCCAGCCGACACCTTGCTTTTAGATTTCTGGCCTCCAGAACCATGAGAAAATAAATTATGTGTTGTTTAAACTACCAAATTTGTAGCAATTTATTACTGCAGCCTGAGAAGTGCCTCCAAAGCTAAGGTATAGCCACCGTGGAGAAGTGAGCAGGGCGGCAGGTTCGGGGTGCCGTGCTGGAGAGTCAGCTCTCCTTCACCTCTTCAGTGTCCTCTCCTCTCTGCTCCTGGTCTCCTCCCGCTGGGCTTGGTCTACCTAGCAGGAGGCAGGAAATAGGCCATTTGTCTCCCCGACTTCCTCCCTGTGACTACCTGGCACTGCTCTGTCCTGCAGTCAGGGTGGAGACAGCTCCGGTGTTTCCAGCTTCTGACTCCTGACTGTGTGTTGGGCACCCCTACACCTTGTCCCCTCGGTGATGACAGTCCTTCTGCGAGTTAACTCTCCTTCAAATATAACAACTCGGGTGTGCTAGCACCTGTTTGGATCCTGCCTGAGAGCCCAACAAGGGCCTTGTCTCCTGGTTTTGTCAGGAATAGATGACCTAGCTCATATTCCGATGCTACGACAGAATTCCACAGGCGGGCTACATTATAAACAATACAGGTTCATTTGGCTCAGGGATCTGAAGGGTAGGAAGTCCAAGATGGGGGTCACATCTGGTGAGGGCCTTCTTGGTGAGTCATGACATTGAGGGAGGGTGACTGAGCTGGGTGCAACAGAGAGAGAAAGGGGACACGGGGAGTGGGGAGGGCAAACTTACAGCAAACACTCTTGCAGTAACTAACCAGCTTCCATGATAATGATATTAACCCATTCGCGAGGACAGGGCCCTCTTGACCCAAGTCACCTCTTGGTGGCCCTGTCTCTCCATCCTGTTACAATAGCCGGTAAGTGTCAGCCTGAGTCTTGGAGGGGACCCTGGGAGCATCAGCAATGGGAGTCACGTGGAAGGAGAGACCTTCAGAAGGTGGGGGTGGGGATGTGGCTCAGAGGCAGAGTGCTTGCAACACCCTGAGTTCGATCCCCAGCACTGCAAACAAAACAAAACAGCAACCAAACAAAAACAAAAAAGAACCAAGGGTGACTTTCCCAAGGGCCAAAACTCTGCTATGCATACTGAAAGGTGAGCTGGGGAGGCTTCGGGGGTGAGGCCTGCAGAGGCCTCAGCCTGCCCTTTGCACCCGGGTTCTCTCTCTCTGTTGGGAACCAGGAGCCAGCCCACCCCCACTCTCTGGAGGGTCACAAGTGCTGTCCTTACAGGACACTGGGCCGGTGCTTTGGTCTCCCTTGATGACTGGAGGCTCAGCCAGAAGGAGGTATCACTTGCCTCACAAAGCCCGGGGTCTGCACTCTGGGTGGACACAGAGAGGGCCCCCGGGCCCCATTACTTCCCTAGAACGGGCAGCAGACAAAATTTCCATGTCACAAAATGAGGGTAAAAGCCCACCAAGTCTGCTATTGTTCCCTGACAATGTGCAAATCATGACTCACTGTTCTCCAGTATTTCTGTTGTCTGCTATTATGGTTTGGATAGAGAACGCCCCGCCACCCCCCAAAAGCTCGTGTGTTGGGCTATGCAGCCAGGTTTAGAGGCGAGGCACAGCTGAAGGAGGTGGGTCACTGTGGGTGTGACCCTGGGAGCAGTGTCTGTCCCTGACTCCCTCCTTTTGCTTTCCACTTCCTGGCTGCCAGGAGGTAAGAGCAGCTTTTCTTCTGCCGTCCCTAAAGCCCTGCTGCTGAGCTGTTTCTGCCTTGGAGTCAGCGACCGTGGACTGAAACCTCTGAAATCTCTAAAACTGTGAGCCGATAAACCTTTCCTCCTCTAAGCTGCGATTGTCAGGTATTTTGGTTATAGTCATGAAAAGGCTGAGTAAAACATCTCTTAACTGTGGCATACGAAACCCAGGAGGGGAGCCCCCAAACCAGCACCCAGCTGACTGTCCATCTGGCTTTTGCCTGTAAAAAGGGACATAAGAGAAGAATCCATATCTGAGGCCGTTGGCTGGAAAATGGAGACACATGTGACTATGGTTTGGGTATAATCTGAGGGGCCCCCAAAGACCCATAGGTAAAGGCTTGGTCCCCAGAGTGGCAGACTTGGGAGGTGCTGTGGACCTTAAGATGTAGGTCCCAAGCCACATGTGCTGGCACATGCCTGTAACCCCAGTACTTGGGAGGCTGAGACAGGAGGATCGCAGGTTCAAGGCCAGTCTCAGCAACTTAGATCCTCAGCAACTTAGCAAGACCCTGTGTCAAAATAAAAAAATAAAAAAGGGCTGAGAGGCAGAAGAAAAAAAAGTAGATGTGTTGAGCCGGGTGTGGTGGCGCACGCTTGTAATCCCAATACTTGGGAGGCTGAGACAGGAAGATCGCAGGTTTGAGGCTAGCCTTAGTAACTTAGCGAGGCCCTCTGCAACTTAGTGAGACTGTGTTTCAAAATAAAGAATAAAAAATAGGACTGGGGGTGTAGCTCGGAGGTAGGATGCCCCTGGGTTCAATTCCTAGTATCCCCCCCCCCAAAAAAAATAGACATGTGGTCTAGTGGGTGTATTAGGTGATGATTTAGGC
Source organism: Graphiurus murinus (assembly GCA_004027655.1). NCBI lineage: Eukaryota > Metazoa > Chordata > Mammalia > Rodentia > Gliridae > Graphiurus > Graphiurus murinus. The sequence goes on along the minus strand of PVLC010050239.1, from coordinate 2,543 downwards.
GGGCAGACTGTGGCAGAGGAGGTAGGTCACCTCGGATGTGGCCTTGGGGACTATCTATGTTCCTCGAGTCCCCTCCCTTTGCTCTCTCTGCTTCCAGCCTCCAGGATATGAAAGCAGCTTCCCTCCGCACACTCCGGCACCACAGCCACCACTTATGTCTTGGAGACAGCCCTGTGGACCAAAACCTTTGAAACCACGAGCCCAAATAAACCTTTCCTCCTCTAAGCTGTGGTTGTCAGGTAATGTGGTTAGCCATGGGTAAGGTGACTAACATAGCCCTTAAACCAATCTGACCATTGTCTTTATAAGAGGAAGAGATGAGGATAGAGACACACACAGGGGAGCAATTGTGAATCATGCCAAGACACAGGGAGAAGACGAGGTGGGGAGAAAGGCTGCAGAAGAAACCCAGCGGACACCTGATCTCTGACTTCCAGCCTCCAGAATGGAGGACAGATGACTGCAGACCCAACCTGGGCCGTGGCTGACATACGGAGAGAAAGGGACAGGCGGGAAGACATGCTTAGGAGGGAGAAGCAGCAAGCCTGGTGACTGGCTTCCAATGGACGCGGGGGTGGAGAGCAGAGTAGGATTCCGAGGGTTCTGATGGATGGGGAGTCGCCCACCTGTGAAGTGAGAGGGAGAACCCATCCCATGGGGAGGCTCTGGTGTTTGAGGCCTGCCGAGCAGCTGAAGACGTGGGAGGGACCCCAGTGAGAGCTCCTCGGGCCAGCTGGTCTTGTCCAGGGGTTCAAGCTGGAAACCATTCTGCAAGTGGAGGAGGCTGCCCGCTGGCAGAGGGCAGACCCTGGGGAGGCGGCCATTGGTGTCCTTCTGCGAGGAAGGACACACAGGTAACTGTGCCGGTGATCTGTACCTCAGCTGTTCACACTTATTGGGTTGATTCCAGAATACTGTCTGCCTCCCCTAGGTTCTCTTTCTCTCCATTGTTTAAAGATTCCCAAGACAGGAGCAGACAGACTGCTCCCCAAACGTTAAATTGGTCAAATTAGGGGGAAGGCTGTCTCCGTAAGCTACCCCTGCCCCCCGTGATTATTTGGTGCCTATGGTGGTTGGCGTACTGGCTTCCGGGCACAGGTATGCATGGATAGGCTATTTCCCTTTTAGTGATAATATTCTCATAATTCTTTGTGCCTCCTGGCCTTCTTTCTTAAAAGAAAATTTTTTTTTGAATTTGAAAAATGCATGTCAAGGCGTGTTATAAATGCCTGAAAAGGGAAATGACAGTCTCCTCTAAGAATAATGATATTATTATTATTACATTAATGGCTATAGCTAGCGTATATTGCAGGATTACTTTACATACTTCCCTAAGAAATATAAATTTCCACGAGGACATGATCCTTCAACTTTGGAGAATACAAAGTTTTGAATTTGTTTTCTATTTGAAAGTGCAGGCTCTGGATTCAAGTTGCCTGGGTTGGAATTCAAATCTTCTCTCTCTGGTTACACTGGTGCCATTCTGGGCAAGCTCTTTGACCTCTCTGTCCTGGTTTCCTCATCTGTAATGTAACAGAGTCTTCTCCGCAGATTTTTTTTTGGGGGGGGGGTATTGGGGATGGAATCTAGGAACCTTCTTTCTACCTCCGGGCTACACCCCCAGAACCCTTTTTTTTTTTTTTTTTTTTTTACTTTTGGAAACAGGGTCTCACTAAGTTGCTGAGAGTCTCACTAAGTTGCTGAGGCTGGCTTTGAACCTGCAATTCTCCTATCTCAGCCTCTCAAGTGCTGGGATTATAAGCGCGCGCCACCATGCCCGGCTTCCCCAAAGATTGACTGTGAGGGTCCAATGTCAGAATACGTGGAAAGCACTGAGAATATGGTAAAATATCCATACGTTTAACTCTGTTCTCCATACATATGATGATTTCACGGTCTTGAAATTTTGTCTCAAAGTTATTGTTGGGAAATAAAAACCAAAATATATTCATAAACAGGAGCTGATATGGTTATCCTTGGGTCTCAGCTATACGAATCCCAACACTGTATTCCTTCTCTAATACTCTGTAAGCCACTGTCACCAGTGGATCCTCCCATGCTTTTCCCTGGACATTTTCTTAGTCTGTCGTTCCTCATTCAGACACCACCAGCTATCTGCCTGTTTGTGTTTGATGTTGTTGTTGTTGTATAGTACTGGGGATTGAACCAAGGGGCATATTACCGCCAAACTACACCCCCGGCTCTATTTTATTTTTTATTTTGAAACAGGCTTTTGCTGAGTTGCCGAGACTGGCCTCGAACCTGCGCTCTGTCTGTCTCAGCCTCCCAAGTACTGGGATTACAGGCATGCACTACCACACCCAGCTTTGTTTTAAAGAAAGTCATAGCCGGGCGTGGTGGCGCACGCTTGTAATCCCAGCATTCGGGAGGCTGAGACCGGAGGATCCGGGTTCGCGGCCAGCCTCAGCTACCTAGTGAGGCACTCCGCAACTTAGTGAGACTTGGTTTCAAAATAAAGAATAAAAAATAGGACTGGGGGTGTAGCTCGGAGGTAGAATGCCGCTGAGTTCAATCCCCAGTAC
>PVLC010050238.1:0-10143 GCA_004027655.1 Graphiurus murinus | reverse complement strand
TCCCAAGTACTTGGGATTACAGGCCAGCATCACTGTACCCAGCTCCTGTGTGTTCATTTTTTATCCATAGCCACAGGTCCCACAGATGTCAGCTGACAAGCCTGCTGTCCTTTTCCTTGGCACTCTGTAGTGCCTGCACCATTCTCAAAGCCAAGAAATGTTTGGCCAAGGTTTCCTATCATCTTCCCAGGTGTGCTCAGCAGCATCCTTTCTGGGTTCTTGCCTCTCTCCCATGCTGGTACCACTTCTCAGAAGCTTACAGGCTTCCCTCTTCCCTCTCCCCCTGCACTAACTGGGGCAACATCTTTTTAGGCTCTAAGGGAAATAGGCTGCTGTTTTCTCTGTTTCTTCAAGACAATCTCTGTCAGTGGTTCTCAAAATGTAGTCCACAAGCCGGGCGTGGTGGCACAGGCTTGTAATCTCAGTACCTGGGAGGCTGAGACCGGAGGATCCGGGTTCGTGACCAGTCTCAGCTACTTAGTTAGGCACTCCGCAATTTAGGGAGACCCTGTTTCAAAATAAAGAATAAAAAATAGGGCTGGGGGTATAGCTTGGAGGTAGAATGCCCCTGAGTTCAATCCCCAGTAGTGCAAAAAATAAATAAATAAATAAATAAATAAATAAATAAATAAATAAAATAAAGACTAAAAGTAGGTCTGGGGATGTAGCTCAGAGGTAGAATGCTCCTGGGTTCAATTCTCAGTACTGAAAAAAAAAATGTGGTCTACAAACCTCTTGGGGTCCCCAAGACCTTTCAAGGAGATTGGAGAAATCAGAACTATTTTCATAATTACAGTAAAATGTTATTTATCCTTTTTACCATGTTGGCCTTTCCAATGATAATACAGAAATAATGGTAGCTGAAACAGTTGGTGCTTTGGCACTAATGAAGGCAGTGGCACCTCTACTGCCTTGCACTTGCGGTAGGTAGCCAGGTCAGCTTCATTCTAAAAAGCCCTCAATGAAGCAGTAAAGAGAATTAATTTTATTGAATCTCGATCTTTGTGTACACATCTTTTTTTTTTTTGCGGTACTGGGGATTGAACTCAGGGGCATTCTACCTCCGAGCTACACCCCCAGTCATATTTTTTATTCTTTATTTTGAAACCGAGTCTCACTAAGTTGCGGAGTGCCTCACTAGGTAGCTGAGGCTGGCCGCGAACCCGGATCCTCCGGTCTCAGCCTCCCGAATGCTGGGATTACAAGCGTGCGCCACCACGCCCGGCTTGTGTACACATCTTTTTAATATTCCATGTGGTAAAATGAAAAAATAAACATAATGTGCTTCTGTTGTTTATAGCACCATAAATCACCTGAGCAATTGCCTTGTGAAACAAACTGGCTGATTTTTTTTCATGGAATATCATTTTAATTTAAAAGAATTACTGAGCCAGGCGTGGTGGCGCACACTTGTAATCCCAGCATTCGGGAGGCTGAGACCGGAGGATCCGGGTTCGAGGCCAGCCTCAGCTACCTAGAGAGGCACTCTGCAACTTAGTGAGACTCGGTTTCAAAATAAAGAATAAAAAATAGGGCTGGGGGGTGTAGCTCGGAGGTAGAATGCCCCTGAGTTCAATCCCCAGTACCGCAAAATAAATAAATAAAAGAATTACTGACAAACACCTTGTGTGTGTGTGTGTGTGTGTGTGTGTGTGTGTGTGTGTGTTACTGGGGACTGAACCCAGGGGCATTCTATTCTAGCTACACCTCTAGCCCTTTGTATATTTTGATTTGAAGCAGGGTCTTGCTAGGTTGCTGAGGCTGTCCTTAAACACACAATCCTCCGGTCTCAGCCTCCCAAGTACTGGGATTACAAGCATGCACCACCATGTCCGGCTCTCAATAATATTTAAGAGTATAAAGAGCGGGGCAGCCAGGCATGGTGGCGCACACTTGTAGTCCCAGTACTTGGGAGGCTGAGACCGGAGGTCTGGGTTCGAGGCCAGCCTCAGCTACTTAGTAGGCCCTCTGCAACTTAGTGAGACCCTTTTTCAAAATAAAGAATAAAAAATAGGACTGGGGGTGTAGCTTGAAGGTAGAATGTCCCTGGGTTCAATCCCTAGTACTGCAAAAAAAAAAAAAAAAAAAAAAAAGAGTATAAAGAGGTCCTGAGAGCCGGGCATGGTGGTGCACACTTATAATCCCAGTACTTGGGAGGCTGAGACAGGAGGATCTAGGTTTGCGGTCAGCCTCAGCTACCTAGTGAAGCCCTCCACAACTTAGTGAGACCCTATTTCAAAATAAAGAATAAAAAATAGGACTGGGGTGTAGCTCAGAGGTATAATGCCTCTGGGTTCAATCCCCAGTACTGCAAATAAATAAATAAATAAATAAATAAATAAATAAATAAATAAATAAAGGGGTCCTGAGAATTTCTGCTCTAACTTTTCTTAGAAATCTACTACTTCCTTTATGTTAATAAACTCTCCAAGTGCTCCTAAAGACTTACAGGTAAGCAAAAACCAGAGAAACCTGTGGAAGACTTTTATTACTTTTTATTACTGCCCCGATCCTTACATCTTCTGATATAAAGCCTGATTAGAACAGGAAAGGAAACAGGGAAAGGGAGTGGGCTGAATATTTCAAAACATTATCCAGCACACCTGTAAAACTACTTTGCATACTACCTGCTTCTAATAGCACTCTGTAATGGCCTCCCAAATGCTGGTATCAACATCTTCTTTATCTCCATTCATACTATTTTAATTTCACCTTGTCCAGGTTTCTCATGGTATTTATAGTCCAATGATTTTTTTTTTTTTTTTTTTTTTTTTTTTTTTTTTTTGCGGTACTGGGGATTGAACTCAGGGGCCTTCTACCTCCGAGCTATACCCCCAGCCCTATTTTTTACTCTTGATTTTGATTTTTTTTTTTTTTTTGGTGGTACTAGGGATGGAACCCGGGGCATTCTACCTCCAAGCTACAGCCCCAGTCCTATTTTTTATTCTTTATTTTGAAACAGGGTCTCACTAAGCAGCTGAGAATGGCCGTGAACTGGATCCTCCAGTCTCAGCCTCCCAAATGCTGGGATTACAAATGTGCACCACCACGCCCGACTTTTATTCTTGATTTTGAAACAGGGTCTCCCTAAGTTGTGGAGTGCCTCACTAGGTAGCTGAGGCTGGCCGCGAACCCGGATCCTCCAGTCTCAGCCTCCTGAATGCTGGGATTACAAGTATGCGCCACCACGCTCGGCTACTAAGAATCTTTTAAATATAGATCTTTCCGTTGCAGTAAGATTCAATATACTCACCTATTCATACAGAGTGGGCATCTGTGTGTCTTGTCAATAATTCATACTAGTGAAATGTTCCTTTTTTTTTGCCATGGGGAGAGTTTAGGCTTTGAAGTTATTATTTCTCTGAATGCCTTTCGAATCAGAGGATGCTCTCAAGAGAAAATAGGCAGAAAGGCTGAGCTTGAATTATAAATAAAACCCAGAAAGTAGTGAAGGGGCTCAGAATACACTGCTCCAAAATATGCTACTTTTTTTTCTTTTTTGTGTTACTGGGGATAGAACCCAGTTGCATGCTACCTCCAAGCTACACCTCCAGCCTTATTTTATTTTTATTTTGAAACATAGTCTCGCTAGGTTGATAAGAGTCTCACTACTTGCTGAGGCTGTCCTTGAACCTCTCAAGTACTGGGAATACAGGCATGCACCACTATGCCTGGCAATATGCCACTTCAGCATATTCCATGTTGATGGCAACTGAGATTCAGTAGATACAGAAGAAAGCTTTCCTGAAGCCTCTCTTATCTGAGTAAAAGCAGAAACTTCTGGGAAATGAGGCTACCTTTAGTCCTCTTTCTGGATAAATTTCATGGCCCTGAAGGAGACAGAAAGACTGCTTGCACATGTATAGACAAACTTTCACACAACTTTATCACAAACTTTCATATCTCTTGTTTATTCTCCTAAAACCCTTTTTGTTTTTCCCGAAGAAACTTCTTTTTTCATCCCAAAGGAGACTTTTCTCCCCAGAACTTTTCCCCTACTGAGTTAGATATGGAAGTTCCAAATTCTAACCACCCCTTGAGTTATGGTCACTCAGCCTTCTCATGTGTATGCATGCCAATAAACTCCCTTCTCTTACAAATTTGTCTTTTGCCCGCTTAATTCACAGGATACTGAACCTAAATAGAATAGAGGAGAGCCGGGTGTGGTGGCGCACGCTTGTAATTCGTGCATTTGGGAGGCTGAGACTGGAGGATATGGGTTCGAGGCCAGCCTCAGCTATTAGTGAGGCACTCCGCAACTTAGTGAGACCCTGTTTCAAAATAAAGAATAAAAAATAGGGCTGGGGGTATAGCTTGGAGGTAGAATGCCCCTGAGTTCAATCCCCAGTACTGGAAAAAAAAAAAAAAAAAAAAGAATAGAGGAAAAGGTTTTCCTCCCCTATAATAGCAAAGCAAAGAAAGGGGTCAGTAAACAAGCTCCCAGGTTTCCCTCCATCCCCAAAACAAGAGGATTCTCATGTTGAAAGCCCATAACTAAAGAACAACTATTAAGAATATGAAGCCAGATGTGGTGGCGCACGCTTGTAATCTCAGTAGCTATCACTGAGCTACAATGGCAACCCCAGAAATTGCCATCCTTACTTGCTTTTTCCAAAGAATAGTAAGCTGGGTGTGCCTGTAGCCCCAATTACTTGGGAGGCTGAGGCAGGAGGATTGCTTGACCCCAGGTTTGAGGCCAGTCTAGCTAAAACAGCGAGATCCTGCCTTAAAAAAAAAAAAAAATCAGCCGGGCGTGGTAGCACACGTATGTAATCCCAGTATTTGGGAGGCTGAGACGGGAGGATCGGGTTCGCAGCCAGCCTCAGCTACTTAGTGAGGCATTCTGCAACTTAGTGTGACCCTGTTTCAAAATAAAGAATAAAAAATAGGGCTGAGGGTATAGCTCGGAGGTAGAATGCCCCTGAGTTCAATCCCCAGTACCGCAATAAGTAAATAAATAAATAAATCAACCAGTCTTGGTGTACACCTGTAATCCTAGTACTTGAGGGGCTGAGACAGGAGGATCACAGGTTCAAGGCCAACCTCAGCAACTTAGTCCAGCTTCAAAATATAACAAGGACTGACGGTGTAGCTTGCAGATACAATGTCCTCACGATCAGTCCCTGGTACCAAAATAGAAAAACAATAAAAAAAATCAAGGAATATTAAAGGGGATCCAATTTGTCACTCATAGTAATATTTATTATTTATTTGTTTTATTTATTTATTTATTTATTTATTTATTTATTTATTTATTTATTTATTTATTTATTTTGCGGTACTAGGGTTTGAACCCAGAGACATTCAACCTCTCAGCTATTTTTTATTCTTTATTTTGAAACAAGGTCTCACTAGGTTGCAGATGACCTCACTAAGTAGCTGAGGCTGGCTGCAAACCTGTGATCCTCCTGTCTCAGCCTCCTAGATACTGGGATTACAAGTGTGTGCCACCACTCCTGGCCCCATAGTAATATTTAAATCTCTCCTTTTCTTGCTACATTCTTCCTTTCTTCTTTCCTGCCTTACTGCCTTCCTTTCTTCCTTCCTTAGTCTCTCTAAATTGCTGAGGTTAACCTGGAACCTGAGATCCTCCTGTCTCAGCCTCTCAAGTACTGGGATTACAATCTCACACCACCAAGCCTGGTTCCTTTTTCTTTTTTGGTCCTGAGGACTGAGCCAGGATGATTCTACCTCTGAACTACACCCTCCAACCCTCCATTGTTTTTTATGTTGAAGCAGGGTCTCGCTAAATTACCACGGGCTGACCTTGGACCTATGATACTCGTGTCTTCAGCCTCCCAAATACTGGAATTACAGGAGTTAGACAACATGCCCAGCTAAATTCTCCTTTTATTTTTTTATTTTTCTCTCTCTTTTTCTTTTCTTTTTATTTATTTATTTGTTTATTTATTTATTTATTTTGGTACTGGGAATTAAACCTAGGGACATTCTCTCAGCTCTATCCCCAGGCCTTTTTACTTTTTATTTTGAAACAGGGTCTTGCTAAATTGCAGAGGCTGGCCTGGAATTTTTAATCCTCCTGTCTCAGCCTCTCAAGTACTGGGATTACAGGCATGCACCACCACAACTGGTTTATTTCTCATTCTCACACAATTGTTTAAAGCTTGACCATGATTCTGTTCATCCCTAGTCAGCCTGTCTGCCTAGTGGTTTATTCACATCTTCTCTCTTTGCAGTCTTCTCCCCAACTTCTTAACTCTTTATTATGTAAATTTAAAAAAAATTTTGAGCCTCGTATGGTGGCACACACCTGTAATTCCAGTACTTGGGAGGCTGAGACCAGAGGACTGCAGGTTCGCAGCTAGCCTCAGCTACTTAGTGAGGCTCTCAGCAACTTAGTAAGACCCTGTTTCAAAATAAAGAGTAAGCCAGGAGTGGTGGAGCATACTTGTTATCCCAGTACTTGGGAGGCTGAGATAGGAGGGTCACAAGTTCAAGGATAGCCTCAGCATGTAGTGAGACTCATTACCTAGTGAGACCCTGTTTCAAAATAAAAAATAAAATAGGGCTGGGGGTGTAGCTGGGAGGTAAAATGCCTCTGGGTATAATCCCCAGTGCTACAAAAAAAAAAAAAAAAAAAAGAGTAAAATAGGGCTGAAGGTATAGCTCAGAGGTAGAATGCCCATGGGTTCAATCCTCAGCACCATGTACGTACACACACACACACACACACACACACACACACACACACACACACACACAAATTTCTATTCATCCCAATTTGACTTTAACTCAACTTTCCCATAATAAAGAATATCCTGAAAGCAAATATCCTACCCAGCTTCCCTTCAGGCTGGATTTATGCCACCTCTCTCTCCTTTCTCTTAATCCTCAGTCACAAAAACCTAAGAATCACTGGGCTGGGGATGTAACACAGAGCTAGTAGCCTTGCCTAGATTGTGCAAGGCCCTGGGTTCCATCGACAGCACCACAAAACAAAAAACAACAGAACAAAAAACCACCTAAGAACTAGAGTGGAAAGGAGAAAATTGTTCTTAGAAGTGAAGAAGAAGAAGAAGCCGGGCGTGGTGGCGCACGCTTGTAATCCCAGCATTCGGGAGGCTGAGACTGGAGGATCCGGGTTCGAGGCCAGCCTTAGCTACCTAGTGAGGCACTCCGCAACTTAGTGAGACTCGGTTTCAAAATAAAGAATAAAAAAAATAGGGCTGGGGATATAGCTCGGAGGTAGAATGCCCCTGAGTTCAATCCCCAGTACCGCCAAAAAAAAAAAAAAGAAGAAGAAGAGGAGGAGGAGGAGGAGAAGAAGGAAAGAATATACTGGCATCTTAATAAATATAGACTACATGAACTGAAGTACTGTATAGTATCAACCTGTTAAAGAACTTCCATTCATGTATGACCTTTTCCCTGATTCTCAGTCCCTGACATTTATTCATTCATTCATTCAACAAACATTTATTGAAAGCCTATTTGAAATACACAGGAGATATGAGGTTAGTAAAAGATAATTCTTTTTTTTTTTTTTTTGTACTGGGGATTGAACCCAGAGGCACTCTACCACTAAACTATATTCCCAGCCCTTAATTTTTAAAAAAATATGAACAATGTCTCACTAAGTTTCCACAGGCTGGTCTTAAACTTGTCTTCCTTCTGCCTCAACCTCCCAAGTAGCTGGGATTAAAGGCATGTGCTACCATATCTGGCAAGAATAATCCTTTAAGGGAAAGTTAGAATTCAAGCCTAGATACAGGAAGAATGGTTTTAAGACAATTGTTCAGACTTGGAAAAGATCTGAACTAGGAAATGAGAGAATAAATGAATGGGAGAGAAATGGAGACTTGACATGATAGTGCATGCTTATAATTCCAGTACTTGGGAGGCTAAGACAGGAGAATTGTAGGTTCACTGCCAGCTTCAGTTACTTAGGGAGGTCCTCCACAACTTAGTAAGACCCTGTTTCAAAATAAGGAATAAAAAATGGGGCTGGGGTATAGCTTGGGTTCAATCCCCAGTACCCCCTTTGCGCCCCCGCTCAAAAAAAATGAAATGGAGAATTGACCTTAACTAATGATTAGAAGTGGAAAGAGAAATAGAAGGAGCTGAGCTTCAGGTTGATAGCCTGTTTTTTGTTGTTGTTTTTTGTTGTGTGTGTGTGTGTGTGTGTGTGTGTGTGTGTGTGTGTATGTCTGGAGATTGAACCCAGGGGCACTCTACCTCTGAGCTACATCTCCAGCTCTATTTTATTCTTATTCTCCCTGGGTTGATGAAAGTTTCCCTATTTGCTGAGGCTGGCCTAGAACCTGCAATCTTCCTGTCAGCCTCCCAAGTACTAGCATTACAAGTGTGTGGCACCACACTCAGCTTGATAGCCTAGTTTGAGGAAAGACTGAAGAAGGTGGTGTGTCAGAAGGTGATAGGTTGATTCCTCACCTTAGGAATTGAGGATGGGTGAGGTCCTTGGCTTCTGTGGCAGAAAAGAACTTCAGCAGACAAAGACAAAGGCTTATGTATGAAAGTGGGGGCTACATATCCAATTGAGAACACAAGCCATCTCTAGAGAGGAAGAGTGCTTTACAGTTCTTATTTTATAGGAGACCCTGTGAGAGGGTGGATAGGGGCCGCAGCAGGGGTGAATATCTGGACTTACTTAGAATCCTCAGGTTCCTGACATTGATGGGTGGTGGCTGGGTGTCACCTGAGCTTGACCTTCCTCTTGATCCTTTGTTTACTAAGCATCTCAGGAATCTCAGGTCGGGAGAGAGGCCATTATGATTAAGGATGTGGGCCTACTGAGGATTTTTGTCTAAGAAAGAAGTAGGCACTGTAGGGTGAAGGTAAGGATTATGAAATTTCTAGATTTTAAAACTATAATTCCTCCTTCCTTACCAGGTTAAGCTAGTTTTGGATGCTGGGCAGCTGCTTTGTCAGTTTGTCTTCTTTTTTACCTATTATTTTTTATTTTTTCCTAGCTTATCTCAGTTGTATATGTAATAATGAATTTGAAGTATGAGAAGAACCTGTACATAGCATTCATTTGGAAGTGCTGTCCTCAAATTTGGGAAGAGTGGTTAAGTCTATTCAACAAACAACAAACCTTTACTGCCCAGCCCTTTATGCAAGGAGGCCCTGAACTGGTCTAGAAGTTATCAAAATGAGTCTTGTGCTGACCTGTGCTAGAAATGCATGTCTGTGTCTTAGCTTTTTGTCTTTTTTTATTTTATTTTTTGGTACTGAAGATTGAACCCAGGGGCATTCTACCTCCAAGCTAGACTCCCAGCCCTTTTTGTTTTTTATTTTGAAACACAGTGTCACAAGCAACAGGCCACAAGTTCCTAAGACCTGTACGCCACATCACACATGATTTGTGTCTTTCCACAATGTCATGAGGTTTATTCAATACTCGAAAGTTATAGCATGCATAAAGTTATTGGTAAAATCTATAAGTAAGGGTAAGCTAGTTTTGGATGCTGGGCAGCTGCTTTGCCAAAAGCCAATTAGCTATGAATGAACATCAAACAATATACTTCACCCTAGCAAATCTACCAATTTGGGTTGAACGAGTATATTAAACAATATATAACTCCTAAAACTTAGACAACTTCAAATACTTAACAAATAACTAGTTACAAACAAGCAGGGGCATAATGAACCAAGTCCAGGAATGGAAGAAGAGATTCTGAAGTTGGTCTGGAAGCTGAAAAGGCTAAAGATTGGCACTGATCCTTGGTAAGCAAAGAGAAAGGCCGAATTGAAGTTGCTGGATCCGAGTCACACACACATTAGACTCATCGTGATATAAGTGTCGGGGGGCCTAGTCCGGCCGGCTAGACCTCGCCTCTAGATGGCGCCTGGCAGAGTGCCAGAAGCAGCTGCAGGTGGAAAACATTCTGGGGCTGCCCCACGCCAGAGCGCATGCACCAGCACGCCCGACTCATGGCCGGCCCAGGTGAGAGCTGTATGAGACGCCTTGTGGCTTAGGCTCGGCGCGGCTTTAAGAGCCTCCACCTCTTGCCCAGTGAGAGCTGCTGCTGGATAGAGTTACTGGGGAAAGAGTTGTTGGGAAGTTGCTGGGCTGGGATGCTGGGAGAAGTTCTGGGAGGAAGTGGTTGGGAAGAAGAAGCGGTTGGGAAGAGGTTGGCTGGGTTGCTGGGGAAGTCCTGG
>PVLC010050237.1:0-10191 GCA_004027655.1 Graphiurus murinus | reverse complement strand
ACACACACACACACACACACACACTTACTTAAAAAAAAAAAAAAGGAAGCCAGGTGTGGTGGTGCACACTTGTAATCCCAGCATTTGGGAGGCTGAAACTGGAGGTTCGGGGTTCTCAGTCAGCCTCAGCTACCTAGTGATGCACTCCGCAACTTAGTGAGACCCTGTTTCAAAATAAAGAATAAAAAATAGGGCTGGGGGTATCGCTTGGAGGTATAATGCCCCCGAGTTCAATCCCCAGTACTGCAAAAAAAAAAAAAAAAAAAAAAAAAAAAAAAAAAAAAGGAAAAAAAAAAAAAAGAAATGTGTGTTGAAGGGTAGGTGGGTTCAGCTGGCCAGCCAGACAGGGAGAGCGTTTTAGCATTCTAGGTTGAGACACTCATCATGAGCACACTCAGCATGTTTGGGGAAGGGTAATAGATTCAGTGTGACTTGAAAGTAGGATGTGAAGTGGGAAATAACTAGAAATGAGCCTGGGGAGGTAGACAGGGCAGGACTTGGCCTTTTGAAACATGCTAAAAGGTTTGGCATGTACTGATTTTACTCTAAGGTATCAAGTGCACATCTTAGAAGTTCACTGGCTCTGGGGAAGTCAGTGGAAGACAGCATGCAGTAATGCAAGACTGGGGAAAGGCACCTCATTAGCAGACCAGCATAGGCAATGTCAGCTCATCCATCAGACATTTATTGTGTGCCTTTTCTATGCTAGGCATAGAGCTCAAAGTGGCATGGTCCCTGCCCTAGAGGAGTTTTCCATTTGTTGGGGGCATATAGAATAAAGTAACAGTAACCTTTGCTGTGATGTCAAAGCTCCAAGAGCTTGGGGAACATTGGAATCAGCAAACAGGCAGGTAAAACAGCTTGGCAGATTGCAGCCTTGCAGAGTTTATTCTGGATAGGCGGCTAGGTTAGGGTATCACATTGAGGGTGTCATTTCATGTGCTGTGGTAACTAGGTTAGAGATGTTGAGTTGCCCAGTGAAAATGGGGCCCCGGAAGGAGGGGAATGGATCCCTCCGTGTGTACTGGGTTATATACACGTACATGCAAGTTGAGGAGCGCTGAGGCCAGGGGAATCCAGGGGGAATGTGAAGCAGGCCAAGAGGAGCAGAAAGCCTAGGAAGACTCCAGAAGGAGCTGCAAAGAAGGAGAAGGAGAATCCAAAGCAGGTAGGGTAATTTAGACTGAAGGGAACGCACGGTCCCTGGTGACAAATGCCACTGAAGGAGTGGGAAGCAGGGTTGTGGTGTCCCTTGCATGAGGCACTCAGGCTGGCACTGGTGGCCCCAGAATGGCAGGGAGGCCCCTCTGGGTGCCGAGGAGTGTGGAGAGGTGGCGAGGGTGCTGAGAAGTGAATAGGACTTTCTTCTGGAAGCTGGTTAGGAAGTGAAGGAGAGGTAAGCAAGGAGCTTAGAGTGAGAGATAGGTTTCATAAAATTATAGCTTTTAAGGTGGGAAACACTTCAGTATTTATTTTTCATTAGGACTGGCTACAAAACTTGTGGGTCCTATGGACAATGAAAATGCAGGCCTCTTGCTGAAAAAGAAAATTAAGAATTTCAAGACAGCAGTGGCAGAGCATAAGCCGGTTTGGGGCTCTTACTCTCAGGGGAAGGAGCCCAGGGAGGGAGGACTACCGGGGCTTTATCCATGTCAGGGCCTGGTTCAAGTGGGAGAGGAGGAACCTAGGGCCCAGGTGGAGATATAGCTCTTTTCTTTCTTTTGGGAGGGGGTAGCTGGGATTTTGTCCAGGAGCATTTTACCTCTGAGGCACACCTCGAGCCCTATTTTATTTATTTGGAAACAGGGTCTTGGTAAGTTGAGGAGGCTGGCTTCAAACCTACAATCCTACTGTCTCAGCCTCCCAAGCACTGGGATTACAGGAGTGCACCCTCATCCCCTAGTAGAGGTAGAGCTTTGAGCAGAGGAAAAAGGGGACTTGGTCATCTCCTGAGCCCTGGCAGATGCAGGGTGGTGAGGAGGGGGTGCAGAAGTTCCTGCTTGCCAAACTTTTTCAGTACCTGCTGGAGAGATTATTTTCTTTATTGAACAATCCACGGGTGAAGGAAAGCGGCAGAAGTCTGCAGCAGCATGAGGGGGGCGGGGAGCCACACTGAGCTACTCCGAGGGGCTTTGGGGAGAAAACTGGGAGCACCCCCACTGTCAGCAGGCACGTGGCAGGGGGGTCGGGAGCAAGCTGGGGGCCTGAAGGACAGCTGGGGCTGAGGGAGTATGCGCAAAGAGGCCTGAGATGATGCGCTAGGATCCAAGTTGGGGCAAATATGAGAAACAGGGCCGGGTGCTCTCGCAGGGAGAAGGGAGGTGACAAGGAAAGCCGGAACCTAGGAGGATAGGATTTGTGGGTTTGGTATTCTGGCCACGAGGAGAGTAGCGCCCACCAAGAAGACTCATCCAAAAAGTTAAGAGGCGAAAGCGCTGAGAGCTTCTGCTGGAAGGGGCAGGAAGTCATGACATTATTACTATTTTAAGACCAGGCATACGTGTACACCGGTGGCGGGGAGAGTCCACGGAGAAGGAAACGTTAAAGATGACAGAGGGGCTGTTAAGTATGGGTATGTATAAGTTAAAGATGAGAGAGGGGCTGCTAAGTATGGGTATGTATAAGTATGCTCAAAAAGACTCAGGTGTTGAGTAATTTTGTATTATCAGGACCACTAATAAAAGCACCATGAACCCGGAACTTGGCTGTGGCCTGGGAATGCAGAAAAGTCATAACTTCTCTTTGGACGCGAGGGGGGTCGCCCGTGAGCAACGACGAGAGCGGAGGGAGGCAGCGCCAAGTCTCCCCGCTGCATCCCGGTGGAGGCTTCCCGCTAAATCCCGGGATTGCGAGGGGATCCCGGATTCTCCGCCGCCCTTCCGCAACCGGGAGAGGTCGCAGGAGGAGCCTCTTTCCCCGCGGCTCCAGAAGGTCCATGAGGGCTTTCTGGGACCTAACTGCGGAGAGCGGGCGTGGAGAGGCGGAGGTTCAAGCCGCATCTGCTGGGCGCCCCCCTCCCCCAGGCCAGGTTCCGCGCCTCGCCTTGCAGCCCCCCAGGTCTCTCCGGGCGCCCCCTAAGCTTGTCTTTGGGAAGAGCTGCCTGGGCTCCCCGGCCCATCCTCCTTAGCTTCCTCCTCCCTGAAGGTTCACCTGTGCTTTGGTCGAGGCCACCAACCCTCTTGCAAGGGCTCCTGCTTCCCAGTACCCAGCTGACTTTTCCGATCTCGGCACAAGTCCGGCCGCCGCCGCTTTCATCTGGAGAAGGTTGCGCCCTTGCCCTGATGGGGAAGAAGCGGGAGGGCGGCTCTGCCTCCCTACCTCAAACCTCAGGGATTTAGGGGTGCAGCGGGGACCAGGTCTGCGGGGCCACGTGCTGCGGAGTGGGCCAGCGGAGCGTTCCTGCCCACCTTTCCGCCCGGCTTGGCGCAGGGCTGCAGATGCCGCTCTAGCCGTTCTCCCTTCCCCCGGCCGGGCTGCGGGTCCCCCAAGCCGGGGCGGCCGGGCGGGGTGCTGGGGGGAAGCGGAGAGGGAGGAGCCGGAGCAGCAGAGGAGGGGGGGCGCCGGCCCCGCCCCCGCCCCGCCTCCCGCGGCCGGAGCCGGGGCTGCAGCAGGGCGCGCTGGAGCCTGCGAGCCCGCGAGCCAGCGAGCGGCGGCTGCGGCCTCCCCTGCGCGCAGCGACCCGGCGTCCCGCCCGCCGTCCCGACCCGCGGCCCCGCTGATCCCGGGGCCCGCGCGCCCCGTGGCAGGGATGCATCATGGCCACGCTGGCTTGCCGGGTGCAGTTCTTGGACGACACGGATCCTTTCAACAGCACCAACTTCCCCGAGCCCAGCCGGCCGCCGCTGTTCACGTTCCGCGAGGACCTCGCGCTCGGCACCCAGCTGGCCGGGGTCCACCGGCTGCTGAGGGCGCCGCACAAGGTACGCCCCGGCGGGGCGAGCGGAGCCCCCTGGACGCAGCCCCGGCCGCGCTGTGCTGGGGAGGGGGCGCCGCAGGAGGGCTTGCCTGGGCGCGGCCCCCCGGGGACAGCACCCAAGGGCAGATGCCCCTCCGCGTTAGGTAGAGGGCTCTGGGCACCGCCGGCGGGCGCAGGACCCTCCTGGGCGGGCGGGAAGGACAGCTCCAAGCCCCGGCCCAGAGCTGGGGGCGGGCGGGGCCGAGCAGGTGCGGTGACGGCCGGAGGCGGGCTGGGGAGGGCTCCCGGTGACCGCGCCGTTAGCTCGCCGGGGTGGGCGGGGTGGGGTTCCCGCACTGGCTTTGGGCCCGGGAACGCACCCGGGCGCCACGAGACTCAGATCCCTGGAGAAAACCCTGAGCTACCCCGGGACAAAACCTCTCCCGGGCCTCTGGGGCGCTGCGGGCGGCCTCTCGACCTCGCGACAAAGCGCGCTTCCCGGGGACACCCCCCTTTCCCCGGGGGGCCCTGCGGAGGAGCCGACCGCGCACTGCGAGAGTGCTCAGTGTCCCCTTTTTCTTCTGAGAAGCAGGTGGCCTTGGGAACCTAGGAGGAGCAATCTCTGTGGGAGGAGGGGCGGGGGCGTGGGGAGGGGGCGGCGCGCGCACAAAGCCCTAGCCTCAGAGCCCCAAATGAGTGTCCCCTGGGAAGAATGGCTTCTCAGTCCACCCTTGGAGAGTTTTCTTTCATTCTTCTTCTTCTTTTTTTAACCCTTTGAAGGAGGACAGGCGTCTTGCAAAGTGATTGTTGTCAAGAGCCGGGCATTGAAAGCTAATCATTTAGTTCCCCAGGAAAACCCTTCCTCCCACTTCAACAGATTGCCTGCACCTTGAAGAATGACCTCCTCGGTGTATTTTCTGTCTAGGGTTCATACCAAAGCTTGGAGATGATTTGTTTCTTGAGGATCAACACTGACAAATCTGTGGAAGAGATAAGTAACCCTCGATGCCATGAAGAGCAAAGCTCAATTTAAAATATTCTTCAGATTTTATATATGATGTTCGCCTGCTCTGAAAATAGAAGAGGGGACTGTGTTTTGAAATCCGTGGATTTTGGTAGTGAGGTTACCCCCTTCTGTTAGTCTATCTGTCATTCCCTGCCCCAACTAGTAGCCAGTTTTCAGGAAAGGAGTGGGCAGTCTACCTTGTTCTCTCTGTATTGGTGCAGGGTGGTTTTAGGCACTATACATGGAAGCCTTTCAAGCCATAAAAGCACATTGGATGGGGAATCAGAGGGACAGAATGATGTACGATGGATTCAGCTTATCAGAATCACTTTAGGAATTCCTTGGTTCTTCTCAATCAGTGGATTCAGTTGAAAGTTTTCTAAGAGCTTCTTCCACATCATGATTATTCCATTCATTATAGTCTCTGATTACAGTGATCTTTTGTTGAAACCACAGAAGACTCATAATTGTGGCCCTGTGACCTTGAAGTGGTTTCCTTGGATTTCAAACCCTATATACATGGGTTGACCTTTTAAGCTGCGAGCTGAAGTATGTTTTTATGTTTCCATGGAAGAGCCCTATAGTTGCCCTCGATGTTCCCCGTGTGGTAGGAGGAAATCCTGGTGTGCCCCCTCCTCCCCACCCCCAACTAGAAGCCACAGCGCAGCAGTTGCACTGGAGCACAGAACTTTCTAAGGTGTCCTTTGTGGAACAAAAAGAACCAGAGGATATTCTATAGAGACCCTTAACCCTTGCCTTGAGGGTCAACCAGCCTCAGTCTTGCAGTCTTTTGAGCAAAAACTCCTGCACTATATTCACATGTCTGGCATTGTTTTCCCATTTAAGAGCAGAGCAAGTAGCTGATTCTGTTAATCAGAGCTCTATAAAGCAGAATTCAGAGAATTAATGTGCCTAAGTGCACATTCTTATCTCTAATTTGGTGGTTAGTTTCCAGTTGAAATCTTAAAATTGGATGATAGAGCTAGTGAGTTTTGAGCACTTGGCATGTAGTGTGTGCACTACTGGGGTTCTCAATGCATGATCTCGTTTAATCCTACACAGCTCCATGAAGTAGGGACTTTTATTATCCCTATTTTAAAGATGAAGAGACTGAGGCAGAGAACAATTAAATAACCTAGTTTCTCTGCTAGGAGTAGGAGGAAGCTCAGAGTCTAGCCAGGCCCACGTGACTTAAGACCTCCCTGCTGCTCCGCTCCTTGGATCAGAAACTACTTCCTGGGTCTTTGGTAGTGAGGCTGTTGGCAGAAACTGTACCTCCTGGGTTTCCTGATCTATTACTTTGAGCCAGTCACCAATCATCACCTTTGTGTGCCAGGCACCTTTTGGCCTGGGGGCAGGTGAATGTTACAAGCATGAGTAAGAGCTTGCAGAATTCCTAATCTGTTACCAGTCTTGCTGTGAATTAGTTTATGGTGAGAGAGTGAACTAGCTGTCATTCCAGGACCCTGCCACCCCCTTTGAAGCCTTCCTGGGCCACAGGGAACACTTCTCTCAAGTCCACTGAGACTTGGTAAGAGAGGGAGTTCCTCGTGGGGGAGACACTCTTGGAGGTGGAAAGAGGGGGAAGGCAAGAACATAGAATGTGAACACACTCCCATCCTGGTGTTTTCAGCCAAAAAAAGGGGGGGGGTCTTAACTTTTAAAGTTGACCTAGGGATTCTCCCATTCAGGGGGCCTTTGAACAAGACAATCTCTAAGGCCTTCTAGCTGAATCTTGAGTCTAGATATTTGAACTAATGATATATTAATTTTACTTATGTCTGCTGACTTCGTTAGAAGCTATTCATTTAACAAAGTTATTGTCTTGAACAAAAACAATATGCTGTTCTTATTATGCTTTATCATTTTTTTTCTTTAGAAATGGACAGTTAAAAAAAAACAGAACAAAACAAAGAAAACCCCTCAGCTTTTCATAGTAGTCCCAGGCAAGATGATTAAATAAATCATTAGGTAGCAAAAGTGGCCAAAACAGGGCAGATATTCATTTTGGTGGTTATGTTTTGTCTGGAATTAGTGAGGCCTTTGGCTTTTGTCTTCAAAGGATTAGGTGCATGCTTGTAATCCCAGTACTTGGGAGGCTGAGACAGGAGGATCTCAGGTTTGCAGCCAACCTCAGCAACTTGTGAGGCCCTCCACAATTTAGTGAAACCCTGTTTCAAAATAAGGAATAAAATGTGGCTGGAGGTATAGCTCAGAGGCGGAGTGCCCCTAATTCTATCCCCGCTTGTAATCCCAGTACTTGGGAAGCTGAGACAGGAGGATCGCAGATCAGTGGCCAGACTCAGCAACTTGTGAGGCCCTCCACAAGTTAGTGAAACCCTGATTCAAAATAAGGAATAAGCTGGGTATGGTGGCACACGCTTGTAGTCCCAGCGTTTGGGAGGCTGAGACCAGAGGATCCGGGTTCGCGGCTAGCCTTAGCTACTTAGTGAGGCACTCCGCAACTTAGTGAGACCTGGTTTCAAAAAAATAAAGAATAAAAAATAGGGCTGGGGATATAGCTCGAGGGTAGAACACCCCAGAGTTCAATCCCCAGTACCAAAAAAAAAAAAAAAGGAATAAAATAGGGCTGGGGGTATACATCAGAGGTAGAATGCCCCTAAGTTCTATCCCCAGTATGGAAAAAAAAAATTAGGTGCATATTTCTGGCATAATGGTTTTAAGAAAAAGTTGTAAGTTAGAGGACTTCTAATTTAGAAAATACTATGCAGTAGGATTAATAGTATCAGAAAATTTAAAGGATAAAATGTGTTTTGAAATGGTTGATGCTAAAGGAATTTAAGGATTATCTTTTTCCCCTTTGATGAACACAACTGGAATTGTATAATAGTTTTATTAAAAAGGTGATGGCTAGCATACTTGTCAAAATGGTAATTATGATGTAATTTGTAATGGCTTACTAATTTATTTATCTATTTTTAGACAAATTAAATTAATTAATTTTAATATACTTTTATTGGTATATTATAGTCTCACATCATAATGTAAGTCATGTTGACAGTAACATACAGGCACATAGCACTTGGTGACTTTGAAATTTAATTCAGGAAACGTTTCATTGCCTGCTATGGATTGGACAGAGTAGTGTTATAATACCTACCATGTTCTAGGTACTTGCCTGAGCCAGGGACTGTTCTAGACATGCATCAACTCACCCAGCCTATGACCACTCCTGGGCCAGGTACTGGTGCTTGGTGCTGTTGCATCTCATAGCAGGAGAGACCAAGCCTGGGAGGAAGTCATTGGGTCACACAAGTTTGAAGTTCCAGAGTTGGGGTCTGACAGTGGATCTTCTATTTGTTTGTTTATTTATTCATTTTGGTGCGGGAGATTGAACCCAGAGGCATTCTATCTCTGAGCTATACCCCCAGCCTTATTTTATTTTGAAACAGGAACTCACTAAGTTGTGGAGGGCCTCACGAGGTTGCTGAGGCTGGCCACGAACCTGTGATCTTCATCTTTCAGCTTCCCATGCCTAGGGGATTACAGGCATGTGCCATCTTGCTCAGATTTGGGATCTAACTTCTCAATGACTCCACTTTTGTGTCTTAAATGTTCTCCTTCCAGAAAACCTAACCACCTTCCAGCATTCGTCCTCTCACTGGGTGAGCCTGGAGTATCCTGTTCCTCTCTCACTACCTTTGTCTTGGTGGTCACTTTGCTGCCTCAGCTATCCTATCTGGAAAATAGCCCACTGCAGTGGTGATTAGATCCTTACTATACCACACAGAGGCTGGTGTAGCTCATTCTGGCCATTGTTAGAACTGCATGCTCTCAGGCCTTTCCTGACCTGCTAAATCAGAACATGCATTTTATCAAGATGCCCTGTTGGTTCCTATGCACACTACAATCTGAGCAGCAAGGTTACAAGCCAGGTATGTCAGGCTGTCAGCATATGGGAGTTCTGACTATCTCCTCTGTTCACAGATAACTTCCTTGAAGGTGAAAAGTCTGGCTTCTCGGTTCTCCATGTTGTCCCTACAAGCTGAGTAGTGCTAAGACAGAGTGTGCACCAAGTTGATGGATGGGTGTTAGTTTTAGAACACAAATCCACTGGTATTATTGCACTAATGAATTTCCACCTTAATCCTCTTAAGGGACACATCTGTTTGTTACATTGCATTAAAATTTTTAAAAGATGAGATCATTAGTAAGCTTGGCAAGTGTGTTGTGTCATTGTGTCGTAGCATCTCAGAACAACACTGTTGAAGAATGTTGTATGATCTGCTGAGTGTCTCTGTAGAAGCAGAGTTAATTTGACTCCACTGTAATTAGCTCAGTTGGTTGGAGCCTTGCTATTGAGACCGGGATCATGGGATTGAACCCTTTATGGGTCAGTTGGCTTTGTTTCATGCATGGCCACAGACCGAGTCAGTAACCTGGCCAGACATCTAGCAGGTGCTGTCACGGCTCCTTGCAAGGATTTGGCTTGAAACACACTGGCAGCACGTTTTGTGGGGGACGGGGCTTCTGTGTAATGGCTTGTTCTGGGACTTCACTGTAAACCTCCATGTGAAACTTCATCTGTCCCCACAACAACTCTAGCAGGTAGATGGAAGAGGAGTCCTCAGTTAACAGATGGGGAAACTGAGGCATGCTGAGGTCAAATGGGTTGTCTAAGGCCACATTGCTTTAAGTGAAAGAGCTGGGACTTAAGGTCAAGTCTGTAGCCAACTGTGTCCCATTATTAGAAAACCAGCAGAGCACAAGTTCCCTGTGTGGTGGGGTGGGGAAGGGGGTCGCCTGTCTCAGGGCTCTGGTTTAAATGGCTCTGCTCTGTTAAGTTCCTCCAAGGTTGACGCTCTGTGTGTCTGTGGCTTTTGTCCTCAGAGTCCAACCTCAGTTCCTCTGGAAAACAACAGGACTGCCTTCACCCTCCCTTGCTAAATTCTTACTGGTAGCAGCTTTAAAACTGATTAACATGCTGAGGCTGACTCAGGAACACCCCTCCCCCACCCTCCTTTCTTCTCATGGTTTATTTCTCTCTAATGATGAAACTTCTGAACACTTGGGAACTTTACTCTCTGCAGATGGAGGGCAGCCACTGCTCCTGGCCACCTCATCTCGGGGTATATTCCTGACACCTGTGGCTGGCTTAGGACTGCTCCTGATTGAAAACTGGCTTGCAAGCTGGGCGTGGTAGTGCACACTTGTAATCCTAGTAATTGGGAGGCTGAAACAGGAGGATTGCAGGTTTGAGGACAGCCTCAGCAATTCAGTGAGGCTCTCAGCAATCTAGTGAGACCTGTTTCTAAATAAGAAATAAAAT
>PVLC010050236.1:0-10176 GCA_004027655.1 Graphiurus murinus | reverse complement strand
CGGTTTGCATATGTGATAGTAGACATTAAAGTTGCAAGTACAATGATCACAGCAAAACTTCAAGTCGCAGATGGGAGAACACTAGGGTAGCAGAGTTGGCCTCCTTACATGAGCTCTTCCCCTGAGGAATGGAAAGGGTCCCAGCTTCTCATCTGTTTTCATCAAATCCTTTCACCTTGACTCTATTTCAAAGTCATAAAAAAAAATTTCTATCTTAACCTTGGCATGAGGTCAGAAGAAAAGACTTGACAGGGTACATTTATAGGTTTTTATCCTGTGGGCTCAGGGGACTGTACATTCTCCAGCCAGCTGTACCTTTTGAAGTTTCACAGAGGTTGTATACTCTTTCTAGTTACAATTTCCTTTATTTATGTATAAAAAGGACCAAGCTGATTAGTTAGCAACTTTTTTTAACTATTTCATCTGATGCAAGTGGCTTAAACTACATTGTTTTTTTTTATCAGCTCTTCTCTTCATAATAACAAGATCATCTTTCCTACAAATCCATTTTTGGTCCCCTCAATGTTGGTGTACTTGTATTTTTGGTACAGTAAATATAGTGATAGAGAGCCAGGAATGATTTGCATAGGTAAATCAGTTCATTCGTATTTAAAATAAATGTGCTAGGGAGAAGTCAAGGTGTTTTCATTTTTAGAGGTAAAGAGTTATGTCTAGATAATTCTGTATTTGAAGCAAACTATTATTTGAGATAAGAAACATAGACCACCATAAGAGAGATTTGGTTATATTTCAAATATAAGCCTTTTGTATAAGCCCTGATATTTATAATACATGTATATCTCCTGGAGATTGAACCCAGGGACATTCTACCTCCAAGCTACAACTCCAGCCCTATTTTTTATTTTTAATTTGAAATAGGGTCTCACTAGGTTGATGAGTCTCTCTCTACTTGTTGAAGCTGTCCTTGAACCTGCGATCCTCTTGTCTCAGCCTCCCAGGTACTGGGATTACAGGCATGCACCACCAAGCCCTGCTAAAACCTTCTATTTCATTCATTTTATTTTTTAGTTTTTGCAGTGCTGGGGATCGGACTCAGGGCCTCACACATGCAAAGCAAGTGTTCTACCACTGAGCTACACCACCAGCCCCCTATATAGCATAAGTTTTGTTTTTTGCTTTTTTGTGTGTGTGGTACTGGGGATGGAACCCAGGGGCATTCTACCTCCGAGCTATACCCCCAGCCCTATTTTTTATTCTTTATTTTGAAACAGGGTCTCACTAAGTTGCGGAGTGCCTCACTAGGTAGCTGAGGCTGGCCACGAACCCGGATCCTCCAGTCTCAGCCTCCCAAATGCTGGGATTACAAGCGTGTGCTATCACGCCCGGCTTAGCATAAGTTTATTTGAACTTTTTGTTGTTATTGTTTTATCCTCTTTGAAGTCTGAGGGGGAAATGGAAGCAAAATTTTCCCCCTAATACTTCTAAGCTCTGTCTGTGGTATCCCAGGCCTATGTAAAGGTTTGCTGAAGTTTCAGCTTCATGTGTCAGGTGAGAATACTGAAGTCAGGGTGTTGCCTCTTTTGTACAGTCTCAGTCAGCCTCTACTCACAATCTCCCCCTCCCAAACTCCTTCAGACACAGCCCAAGACTAGAACCTGTCCTCTGTAATGATGTTATAACTTGAGACTAGGGCTTTATATGATTTTCCTAAATGACTGAATAGGAGAAAATAATGAAAAGTAACTTATAATGTCTAAGAAACGGAAACATTAGTAGCCCCCAAATTCACTTGTCTGGAGTACTAAAAGTAGGATATAACCTAATGAAAATATGTACAATTCAATGTTTATTACTCTTGCTTAATTTCAATACATACAACAACAAAACAGAAGAATCATAAGAGTTCTCAAAATAACAGAGAGAAAGTTCCTATAAGCAATTACCATTTCAAATTTGATATGGGGGTAATTGTCCAAAAAGATTAAGGAAGTTCCAAAGGCAATCTGCCAACCAGAAACATAAAAGGAAAAAACAAACAAACATGATCTAAATGGATCTTTGGGGTTATGAAGCA
Organism: Graphiurus murinus; assembly: GCA_004027655.1. Classification (NCBI taxonomy): domain Eukaryota; kingdom Metazoa; phylum Chordata; class Mammalia; order Rodentia; family Gliridae; genus Graphiurus; species Graphiurus murinus. Next base: position 8,141 of record PVLC010050236.1, on the reverse strand, counting down.
AAACCCTGTGGTCCTCCAACAGATCTAGAACACAACTGAAAGAAATAGGGAAAGGAGAAATGTTTTAATCTTTTCACATTACCCTAAAGTGTGAAACCCTCAGATTATTCTTTACGACATAAATTCTGGGTAAAATTAAGTTTAACCCCCTATTCAGGAACTAGCAAATAATGCCAAGCTATAAGAGAAAAACAGTCAGAAGTTCCGGCACAATTAGACGGGAGGTGAGTTTAGTCTGCACTGAGACTGAAGTCTATACTGAGCCAGTCCACATACTTAGCCATAGAGGAAGCTATATTGTGGAATATATGTCAACTAACAAGAGACCTTTCTTAGGAAGGTGAGTATTTTGAGCTTTAAAATCATGCTTTCTACCTCTACTATTAAAGTAGACACACACACACACACACACACACACACACACACACACACACACATCTCCTTCCTCTAACTTCCTAAAACTCACCTGGGGCCACTATTGTAGAACTTTATCTATTTTATTCTAGAAAGTTAGAATTGTGTTTCTCTATCTTAATAAACAGAGACTTTCACAAACTGCATGAGGCTGAGATATAGAAGAGTGATTCAGAGCACAGGCCATGAATGGGGTGGCCTGGGCATCCCACTTACTTCCGATGGAAACTTAATACAAGCAGGTAAGGTAACTTTTCTGCATTTTAGTTCATTCATCTGCCTAATGAAATGGAGTGCCTTGTGAATTTGCTTTGTAAATTGAATAAAATAGTGCAAATATAAAGTCCAAGATATAGTAAACAATATATAGGAAACACTGCATTACTAGGGTCTAACAAAAGTACAAATTAGTAGCCGGGCGTGGTGGCGCACGCTTGTAATCCCAGCATTCGGGAGGCTGAGACCGGAGGATCTGGGTTCGAGGCCAACCTCAGTTACCTAGTGAGGCACTCCGCAACTTAGTGAGATCCAGTTTCGAAATAAAGAGTAAAAAATAGGGCTGGGGGGATAGTTCAGAGGTAGAATGCCCCTGAGTTCAATCCCCAGTACTGCAAAAAAAAAAAAAAAAAAAAAAAAAAAAGTACAAATTAGTAATTTCTCCATAAGAACTATTAATTCAATCAAGAGCAAGCGGTTTTTATTCTCTGGTTTGCTTTAAATTATTTAGTTTTTAAAATGCTCTAACGTCTACATGTAAATAAAAATGAAAATTCAGAATATATAGATAGATAATAAATACTATTTTAAAATATATACAAAAAATGAAAAATTTAAGATACTTGAATTAAGATTGCCATAACTTGTAAATAGGACATTCAACTTAAGTGCCACAAAAAGTTACTTTGGTAATGACAGCATATTATGAAAAGGATATCATGGTAGCATAAAATTAAATCAATGGGAATTCTTAAAACATACAGGAGAGATAAATTTCTCGTTGCTTTCTAACATTGTATGTAACTTGTATGGAGCTTTACATTTTGAACCAATTTAAGATGATTTGGCAACAAAATAAATTGTTTTATTAGTTGAATAAATAAGAGGCTAACAGTACTGATTACATACTGCAGAACCACTTATCCTAGGATGTAATATGACAATGCTTTCCAAAAAAATATTCTGGAGCTGACGAAGAAAATTGGAGAATAGAGTCAGAAAGCATAAGAATTGGAAAAGACTTAGAATTTCTAATTTTAATATGTTAATGTTGAAGAAGAGAAAACTTAGATTCCGAGAAATTAATGGTTTGTCTTAGTACTCAGCAAATTGTAAGCAAATTGGAACCTACCTCTCAGAGTTTAGACTATCCATTTCAGCACAAGAAAAAATAATAATTTTAAATAGAATTTAAATATATTTTCTGTCACTTAAAAATTATTGGAGTTGGGCTAAATTTAAGGGTTGAAAGGTTACAGAACAGATTTTGTTGAAAATTTTTTAGAAAATGTTATTTTACTAAGGTCCTTCATCTTTATTCTGATAGCTATTTTTATGATTGTCTTAGATCTGTACTAAAAAGTCATGTATGTATTTAATTTCTTTAATATTTAGGTATACTTTTATTATTTCATTATTAGAAATAAATAGTTTCAGGGTATGCATAAGTTCATGGTTCTCAACTTAATTTTTTCCTTAAACATATCTCCACTCATTTTTCATTTGAATTTTTGTATTAAAATTCTGGATTTTTCAGGAAAATAGTTGCTACATGTTTACATTGTTTTTGAAAACTCTGCTTCCATAAAATAAAAACAAATAAAAATTGTGACATCCATGGTATGTATTAATATTGGCACTTAGGATTACAAGAATTTTGAAATCACAATAAACGGAGTGCAAATCATGTTTAAGAAGAAAAAAGAATCCACAGGTAGGGAAGGAATAATAAAACAACTTTTTCAATGTGTCTAGAAGTAAATTATATTACTTAGCAGGTCTTCTTTCTAAAAAGCCCTAAAATATACTACCAGATAAAGCAGACTCTCAGTAGTTCTCTCTTTCAAAGGTAGAAATGTTGAATTCCATTTTTATAGTTTCAGTTGGTTAGTATTAACACATTCTGCAATGTAACTAAATTAATTTCATGTGTACTTCAGAAATATTAAACCTGAGGCCTAAAGACATAGAAGTGTTATTTGAATTAAATGAGAATATCCCCATCTCTGTCAGAGAGAAATAAAAAAGTCAAATGAGATATGAAATTAATCGTAAGACACAAATGTCAACTCTGTTTTTCACAGAGCCTTCACTGGTGCTGATGTGTGTTTACCATATAGAATAGAATTATATAATTATTAAACAATAGAGAGAAACCTAGTTTTCATTTGATCCCTCTGCCCAGCTTCTTATAAACTGGCATCCATCTTATTTTTCTATCCCACCAAAATCAAAAGAGACAATGGCTATCTATACCCCATAAGAGGAGGTGAGGACAGGGTTCTGCGTTGGCCTTTGGCACATGCACCTGCACTCCTCCTCTGGTACCTGCACTCTGGGTAACAAGGGGCATCGGCTCACTTCAGTACACAGCAACCAGCCACAGAGTACCTCACTTCCTGTGTCTGAACATTTGACCGAACTTAAGAAACAACACCCCAGCAACCTTGTCATTTCAATTTTTCACACTTTTGTCTGTATGTGTTTTATGTCTCAACAAAGACTTATCTCCCCAACCCACTGCCACAGGATAATTCTCTGTAACAAAGCTCAGTCTCAATCTCCAACCAAATGAAAAAAGGGCAAATCCCCAAAGAGAAAAGTAACGGTCACAGCCATTTCTACGGGTCCCCATCTCACAGATGGAGGAGGGACTGATGACAGTTCACTGCTACCATAAACTGGCAGAAGAGGCCCCAGAGGGATTGGAGGTTCTGTAAGGGGATTTTGTACGAAAAATATCTTTCTGAGCCCTCCAACAGAGAGGAGCATTTTTTACAAGTGAGGAAGCTGTGTTGGCACAACAGACAACATTTTCAAGCTGGGAGGAGATGCAAATAGCCACTAGTGTGAGAATGCCCATGTCTGTCATCCACAGGCCATCCTGGCCATTCTTTGCCCTCTGTCTTTTGTGTAATAATATTTGGAGGGAGAATGCACACGACATTATGAAAATGCTTTTGCTATAAATCATTACACCATTGATAACATCAAGGGTCCCCAAAACATTCAACCTGTTTTCCTTCCAAGTAATGGTTAGAAAGCAATTAGACAAGAGAGCAAAACAAGGGAAAGAAAAAATGGTGGTTGGCCAAAATGTGGAGTATACTGAAAATTGCTCCTGGAACACCACGGCCCATTTCTCCCATATGATTCTGTTAATAAAATAAAACTTTATTTGATGTACTGTATTGATGCCAAAATGCATCCCCCAATACTTTACAGCTTTAAATAATGCATTTAGTATCACTGCTGTGTGGTGATGTGATGTCCCAGATCACTAGGAGTCCTGAATTAATACACTATAATGATCTTTCCCCAGGGGTGCCTGGAAGTGCCTTGTTGCTGGGCAGATTATGGTAAGGGGTTTGGGGCTGCATAATGGGGAGGGGGAGGTGCTTGGAAGCCTGTATTCCTCAGAGATTCTAATTTTCTTTTTTCTATTTGAAAAATCTATAATGGACTATTCTGTGGGCAAAGAGCAAACCAGAGAAATGCTTCAAATATGGTCAAACATCTGAAAATTCTCCTGTAAGAGGTGGAGAGATACTGGATGATGCTATGGTCTGGATGAGAATGTTCACTATGAGTTAACCTCTCGTAATGACTTCCAGTTAAAAAAAAAAATAAAGGCTGAGCTCTTGCTCACCTAAACATCTTCATATCAATGAATGCGACTCCTAAGCCCAAGTGAAACCATTTCAGGCAGTTCCTATCACACCTAGCACCTGACTTTATAAATCCTCCAGTCCCTTGTGCATGACATATTCCAGCTGATATAGGGGCTTTTGTCTCTTTCCATATGCTGCGCTGTCTCTCTAACACAAAAGCCAACATTTGAAGTGCAAAATAAATGTGTGAAAGGGCTTTTAAACTAAACTCACAATGATATAATCATTTAAAGAAGTTGATGTAATCATCACAAGTCATTTGTCCTTGCCAAAGATTGAAAAATGAGTCCTGAAAGGAAAGAACTAGCACCAAAGCCTGAGTCTCACTTCACATACAAGGACAAAAAAATGTCTGGTACATATTTTTGCATAAGTTGTTCCACTGCCTAATTGAGCATGAGAGCAGGACAGAATTTATGGCTCAGAGTCCTCCTCAGCCACAGGTGTGGAGTGAGATTGGGATAGCTAGCAAGTTAATATTGGTCTGGAACCCAGCTTAAGCATCTCATTTCTAGCGGTTGGACAGATGTCACACATTCCCGGGCAGCAGAATGTGTTCTTCCCCTTGCCACAGAGATTAGCCACAGCCTGCGACGCTAGTGCTTTGCTGGCAGGAATAGGACAGGAGCTCACTGCTGTGTTATTATCTGGGCTCTATTATGTTTTTACATTTTTCAAAAATCTTTAAGCTAGATCTTTGACATTCAACTGCCTATAAAGACATGTGCCACCTGATGAGAAGCTTTGATGTGCATTTTGAGGATTAAATAATCTAGATAGAAGGCAATGTGTTTCCAGCCAAGAAGAAAACTATGGAGAAAATTTTGCCTCCTGCCGCTAAGCTCTGTTGGCAGTCAATACCTTTTAGCCTACCCTCTATATTTGATTTCATACATATTTACAGACTGTTTTTCCTCTTAGTGCTAATTCTTTTGAGACCAAATTAAGAACAAAGATAGCAGGAACAGGCTTCATCAAATAAAAATGTAAATATGCTGCATCTCATTTGTGCTTGAAGAAACTTTATTTAAATATTTTTCTGCAAAGTGGAAGAATCTGGCTATATCATTATTATCAGTGACTGGGAAAGTAATAACCTCAGGAGTCAGTGTAAACCATGGAGGGGAAAGGAGGCTTACGTGTTCTGGAGATGTGGCCTGGTTAAGAATGAGATTTCTCTACAACTTCCAACTAGAAAACGATCTTGGTGTTGATGTACATGACGATGACAATTGCCATAACTGTCTCTATTTTACTATACATCAAATGAAGATTTATTAGTCTGACTACTGGTATTTTGCAAAGTAGTGATGATATATACTTAAGTGAATGAAATGGAGGATAATTTCTGGATTTTTGCCTATATGATTTAAATATACCATACTTTGGTTTCAGAGAATGGTAAGAGAAAGCTCCAGATAGTCACAAGCTGAATAGACTCTGCTGAATTTTATTTTCTCTAAGTCCATCTCAAATATTACACTGCATTATCAGCAGTAGCCAGAAAGTAAATCAAAGAATCATGCTAGCTACGTGAAGCATGCTACTCATTAAATACTACAGTTAGAAAGAAATATTTTTAAAAGACTTTCAAAATATTCTAAACCTTATTAAGAAATTAGTTTGCATTTCTTCAGGTGTCAAAAAACATCACTTACAAATCTCAAAATTGTTTTAACTTGTCTTTCTTTTAAAAGAAACATTTAGTTAATTCCAAAGTGGTGAGCTTAAATTTTATATTTAAACTAAAATGGATCTTCTAGAATAGCATTTTGAGTGGATCAGTGTGAGGTGTCAATTACCAATATTATAAACATCCAACTCTATCTCTCTTTGGAAGCTCCGACCCCTACCCCACACCACCCCACATATACAAACCCCACATTTATTTGTTTACTTTCTCAGGTTATTAGGTTATAAAGGGAGTGGGAATAAAAAGCACAAGTTCTTTCTCCTGGGTTATTTTATGCTGTCTCTTTTATTTATACATTCTCCCAAACTACCAATTGTTTACCTCATTCAAATATTTTATCTTTAATAACTTTACATGAAGGGGATAGCTAATAACTTTTAAGAATGAAGGAGATGCTGAAATATATACAGCTAAACCCTGTATTCAAAATCTGAATGATTCTGTAACATTTGTGTTTATGAGAAGGCAGAGTTTCAACACAATGAACTCCTGCTATAAAGCAAGGAAGAAAGACTTACTGGGAAGGCAAGAACAAGGGAGTTAAGATTGTCCTCCGAGAGAAAGTATTTCTTACTAAATACTTTGTGTGTGTGTGTGTGTGTGCTTGAATGACTGTCCTCCACTGCTTCACTGATGCAATGTGTTCACGCTAATAAAAGGGAGAACTTTAAACATCTCAAGTGTGAGAATAATGAAACTATGACTTCTCATCTGCAACATCATAATCAAAAGAGTTTGAAAATACTTTTCCAAAGTGATTTATACGAATAAATGTTTCAAAATCTCAAAGGTTCCACCACAGTAATTAAAGGTGTAACTTTTGCATTTATTTTGCAATTCATGTCTCTGGAGGCTAATTTAGGGTACTTTTTCCACAACAATATTAATTTATTTCTTTGTGCTACATCTTACATGATTTAAAATTAACATCTCCGGATGTCCTTGCTTTCAAATGTAGATTTTGCCTTTCTAAATCTTACTTGCTAGAAGAGCTGTGTATGAAATGAATTCACAGTCTCATCCATACTACTTTCACAAATCTCCATTCCTACTTACACTCTCACAATCCCAATGCAAACAGAAACACAGATGCCTTTTTTTACAGTGTAATATGGGTATCATTTCTAGGGTGGCCCAAAACTTTTGAAATGAATAGCCTACTCAGAAACCATAAAATCTTGAGATCATCATCTTGAATTCAGGTAGATTCAACATTATTTTCCTGTTTGAAATCGGCAAATAGGATTATTCACATCTCTGTTTTTTTCTGAATATCTAATTAAATTATATTATATCTATGACGGTTGGATACAAAAACATTAAGAGATTACAAAAGGAAAAATGTGGTCAAAATTCACACCAGACACCTCTGTATGCTAGATAACTCATTTTAACCAACACTCTTACCGAAAGCTTTCCTGAGAGTTGCTGAGCAGTGCCGGATCTTCCTGGACTTTTGTTGTCTTCTGGAAGCCTCCCTCTTGGCCCCCAGATTCTAAGTAACCTAGTTAGCATATTCCCTTTGCATGTAAAAAGGGATGTACACTGTAACCTGAGGCCAGGCCCACCTTAATTAACATTTCAAATCAGAGACTCTAAGCAGATATTTTACAGAGGTAGAAAAAGGCAAAGAAACTGGCAGGGTGGGATAAAGCCAAGCCTATGGAGGCCTAATTTACTGAGCATTATTAAACAAAGATTTCCTAAAGAGATAGCAAAGAGAGAAATGGATTTCTACATAGAGTAATGAGTATTAAGAAACTAAGCTCATGTCTTTTAAAATGGGAACAGCTGTGTCTGATTTTATTCTAAATAGGTTAGATCACAAAAGAAATTGGACAACAACTTAATGAGGGCTACTTCTGACCTCTTGTATAGATACTTTTTTCCACTGGGCACCCCCTCCCCCAGAAAAAAAAGACCTCCATTTTAACCCTTTGAATTCCTGAGGTGTTTATTCAGTAATTCATTTTACTGGGAACAAATAGTATCTGGAATTATTGAGTGGATTGAATCAGTATAAAATGGTTAACTTTACCAATTGAATCCCAAAGTGTTTTGTTGCCATTGCTTTTAATTTTAAGCATTTTTTCCTACCATCATATTAGTCTGGAGGAGCTGTAGCATCCATCAAACCATGGTAGTTT
>PVLC010050235.1:0-10189 GCA_004027655.1 Graphiurus murinus | reverse complement strand
GTATAGCTTGGAGGTAGAATGCTCTTTGGTTTAATCCCCAGTACCACAAAATAAATAAATAAATACATAAACATATGCATGTTGGGGTGAAACGTATGTATGTATGTACGTATGTTGGGGCGGAACATGACTATAATCCCAGTACTTAGGAGGCTGAGACAGGATTATGGTAGATTCGAAGCCAGTCTCAGCAACTCAGCAAGAAGAATCTGTTTCCAAATAAAAAATAGAGCTAGGGGTGTAGCTTGGAGACAGAATGTCCCTGGTTCAATTCCCAGCATTGTACACACACACACACACACACACACACACAAATAATTGGTCAACTGGGTGCAGTGGCACATTCTTGTAATCCCAGTACTTGGAAGGCTGAGACAAGAGGATGGAAGGTTCTAGGCCAGTGTGCAGTAACTTGACTGAGTTGCTATTTCAAAATAAAAAATTTTTAAGAAGAGCTGGGGGAGCCGGGCTTGGTGGCGCACGCTTGTAATCCCAGCATTTGGGAGGCTGAGACCGGAGGATCCAGGTTCGCGGCCAGCCTCAGCTACCTAATGAGGCACTCCGCAACTTAGTGAGACTCAGTTTCAAAATAAAGAATAAAAAATAGGGCTGGGGGTGTAGCTCGAAGGTAGAATGCCCCTGAGTTCAATCCCCAGTACCGCCAAAAAAAAAAAAAAAAAAAAAAAGAGAAGAGCTGGGGGTATAGCTCAGAGGCAGAATGCCTCTGGGTTCAACACCTAGTACCCAGAACAAAACAAAACAAAAAACCAAACAACAAAAATTTTATTGGGCAGCTATTACAAAGCAGACACTTCTAAATATGCATTAGAGATAAATGCAAGAATCATGCTCTTAACTCTCAAGGAACTTGGTTTAACAGAAGAAACCTATACAAATATTTTCGTGCTGTGTGACACATACCATAGCCTGACACTGGGCTCTTGCAAGAACCAAAAGATTACTTAGGGAGGACCAGGGAAGGTTCTAGAACGAACCCTTCAACTAAGTCCTGAAGGATAAGCAAGAATTCTTCAATGAGAGAAAGGAGGAAATGGCAGTGCCTGCAGAAGAAACTGCAAGCTGGTGCAAACATAGAAAGCCATGAAATATCACGGTGTGTTGGAGACCTGTAATTCTGTGCAGCTGAAACACAAGACTTCGGTAAGAGAGCAGCAGATGAGGTCGAAGAGACAAATAGGGAGTGACATACAGATAGATGTTACAGAAAGAGTTTGTACTTTATCTTACAAAGAAGGGAAGCCATTGGAAAATCTTAACCAGGGTAAAAAAAAACCTGGAAAAATCCGAGGTTTAGGATTCTACAACTCCATGGGAAAGCCAACCCTCACCAGGCTCTCACTCACTCTGCCCCACGATTCACGGACGACTCGCCCCCTTCTCCCACCCTCGGCCAGCGCAGTCGCCACCCCGCCCGCCGTGCGATCCCGCCCCCCTCGGAGCGCCCCAGGGGTCTGACTTCGGCAGCACTTTCCGGCAGGAGACCGGGCACTCGCTGTCACCGCGGGCGGCCTCCCTCAACGCGATCTGAGCATCCTTCCGGAGGCTGACAGACCAGGGCTTCGGGGTGGCCGCCGCTCTGGTCCCGGTTTCCTTCTCTGCAGCAGGGAAAGGCCTCGCTCCCTGCCCACAGGTGGCTCTACATTAAGTGACAGTCGCTCGGGGAGAGCCGGCGCGGGGCGGACCCCGGCGCCCGTAGTGACGGGGGCGACCGCCGCCGGCTCCGCCTGGAGACTCGAGCCTGCGGGCTAGCGGGGTAAGCCGGGCCGTGGGCGGGGGGCGGGGAGGCTCACCGGTAAAAGGCGGAGTCCCCGAGCGGGTTCCAGTTCGCGGTGTAGCAGTCCATGGCTGTGCAGGCGGCGACTGGGTAGCGTTAAGGGGACACCCGCCTAGTGCGGGCCCTGGGCCGGCACTTCCGCTTCCGCCCGTCCGGGTCACGTGGCGAGGCCGCCGCCGCGGCCATCACCACTGTGGGCAACCGCTCTTGGCCGTCGTCGTGCCCCCCGCCCGCACCCGGGCATCGTGCCCGCCCGGGTGGGCCTGGCCCTGGCTCCAGTCCCCCGCGGCGGCCAACCCCGTGGCCTTCCTGTCCCCTCGGGCTTTGGGGGTCGCGCGGGGCGGGACATGGGTGACCGGAAGTGGGTGCTGTGAGCGTCGCGTCCCGGGGCGCCGAGGCCCGAGGCGCCGTCGGGGCCACCGCGACGCACGCATGGAGAGCGCTCGGCGTCGGGCTGCGCGCCGACGGCTAGCCGGAGCGTACGGGCTCTGCGGGGCGGGGGCTTTGCAGAACCGACTGGCCTCCCCGGGCGCGGGAACATGAGGCTTGGCCGGGTGCCCGCCGCGGGCGAGGCGCGCGGTGCGCAGGCCTGCCCGAGCGGGTGAACTGCGCGGAGCCCCGGGACTCGGTAATTGGCGCGAGCGGGCGCGCGCATGCGCGGGGCGGCGGGCACGTGGCGGGGTGCTGGGCGGCGCCGCGCGGGAAGTGCTTCAGTGCCCCGGAGGCCTGCGGGCCAGGCGACCCCCGCCGCGGGCGCTGACTGTGACCCAGGCCGGCGCCGCCATGGGCCCCTGTCTTCCTCCGCCACCGCCTCCCTGTAGCTCTACCAGCTCGGGAGCGGCCGACGCAGATCTCATTTATCCCTGGGCGGGCCCTGAGGCCGACCTGCCCTGAGTCCCCGCCCTCGAGCGGCTTAGTGGCCTCTCCCTGCAGCCCGTCGCTGCCGGGGGCGGCATGGTCTTCTGCCTGGAAAACGAGGTGCCGCGCCGCCCGATGCGAAGCGCCATGGTCCACTTCCAGGCCTCAGAAGTCCAGCAGCTGCTACACAACAAGTTCGTGGTCATCTTGGGGGACTCCAGTGAGTGCCCCTGCGAGGATGGCGCTTGCCAACCTCTCACCAGCAGCCTGTTCTCTGTGTCGGCACCCTTTGTCTCCATCTCAGACCCCTGGGCCCCCTAGTCTGTTCTAGTCCAGGAGATTTCCCCTTCTTTTTATTCCCCACACACCTTCCACAGGTGTCCTGACGGATGTAACGTGTGCGCTTTTTAGCCCATTCTTGCTTCGCATCTTCCACCCTCACAACCCCCCTATAATTTTCCTAAAAGGAGATGTGGGTTGTGTTGTGTGTCTCCTGGGTGACTTGGCCAACTTGACTCTGGCAGGTGATCTTGGGGACAGCTAGAGGAACAGGCAGTGCCAGGTCTTTTAAATGTCACCTTTTATCCTGCCTCTAAGTACTCCATACTCCACAGAGTTAGTGTTGGGCAGCCCAGCCCTGGGAAGATGGGAAGCCCGGGCTTGGGAGGAGCTGGGATGGGGTGAAGTCAGCCTCCGTCTCTTGGGAATCCCTGTCTCCCTGCAGTCCAGAGAGCGGTGTATAAGGACCTGGTGCTTCTGCTCCAGAAAGACTCACTGCTCACAGCTGCCCAGTTGAAAGCCAAGGTGAGGGAAGCTCTGCAGCTATGCCAGCGGTGGGCGGGTGCAGACCCTGACCTGGCAGGGTCCACCTCCCTGGCATGGGTCTGACCAGCGGGGCGGGGGGGTGGGCAGGGGGAGCTGAGCTTTGAACAGGACCAGCTGGTGGCTGGGGGCCAGCTGGGCGAGCTGCACAACGGGACACGGTATCGTGAGGTCCGCCAGTTCTGCTCGGGTTCTGGCCACCACCTTGTGCGCTTCTACTTCCTCACCCGCGTTTACTCCGAGTACCTGGAGGACGTCCTGGAGGAGCTGACATATGGGCCTGCCCCCGACCTGGTCATCATCAACTCCTGCCTCTGGGATCTATCCAGGTTGGGGCAGGGGAGAGGTAAATATTGGTTGGAGGTGGAGGTATGGCTCCACCCCTGTGCTCTTGCCCACTCTGTGTGTCACCCAACAGGTATGGCCGCTGCTCAATGGAGAGCTACCGGGAGAACCTGGAACGAGTGTTTGTGCGCATGGACCAGGTGTTGCCAGACTCCTGTCTGCTGGTGTGGAACATGGCAATGCCTCTGGGGGAGCGTGCCACCGGGGGTTTTCTCCCGCCAGAGGCAAGTGACTGGGGCCCCCTGGACATGGGACGGGGCAGCTGGCAGATAGACAGGCCCCTCCTAGAGGCTGCTCTTTCTCCCTCAGCTCCAGCACCTGGCAACCTCTTTGCGGCGGGATGTGGTTGAGGGGAACTTCTACAGTGCTACACTGGCAGGGGACCACTGCTTTGACGTCCTGGACCTCCACTTTCATTTTCGGCATGCAGTACAGCACCGTCATCGAGACGGTGTCCACTGGGACCAACATGCACACCGCCACCTCTCTCATCTGCTTCTGACCCACGTGGCTGATGCCTGGGGCGTGGAGCTGCCCAAGCGTGACCATCCCCCTGGTGAGCCCAACCGCAGAGGGGCTGAGTAGTGACAAGATAGCCTTGGAGTGCAGGGTTCAGAAACAGCTGTCTTCACGGAGAGCAGGGTCCCTCGAAGGTCTTCTGTGGCTTCTGAGTACTCCTTCTTCATCCCCTGGGAGGCTTAGCTCATAGGAACTGCATTTCAGTATGAGTTCTAGGTTTTTATAGTCTAGCCGTGTAGTCCCTCTGTGTACACAAACGAGCTTATGCAAGCATTGATTGCCTAAGGCAGAGTGTTAAAAGATTGGCCAGCAGATGAATAAGAAGGGAATGGGGTTATTTCTAGCTAGGCATGGTGTGTGGGTGGGAAGACAAATGGGGGAAAGTGGGCTAGGCAGAGGCCAGGAACTCATCAGGCCGGAGAGGGGGGGCTGCATAGTTCGCTGGAAGGTTGTTGAGTGCAGATGTAAGCTCTAGGGTGCTTGTGGAAGGTCAGGTTCATGGGGATGGGCTCAGAGGACAACGTCCCATAGGCTCTCAGGGTCCCAGTGTCACTGGTTGCAGCTTGCTGCAGCTCTCCTCTGGTCCCGCCACCCTTCTGCGGGCCTGCTCCTCCTGCTTGCCCTGGGCCACTGCTCCCCGGGCATCTCAGCTGCAGTGTTCCATACTGCAGAATGATTGTTTCCTTGTTAGCTTCTCAGTCCCTGCCTGCTCATAAAGTGAGCATCCTGGCTGATTATCTCCATGTCTGCTTCTCCTGTGCATCATGTTCCAAAAGGGAGGGCCAGTTACCTTCCCCACTTGTTGACAACTTACCCCTTTTAGTCCAGTGTCTGGCAAATTGTTCTGTACATAGGACCATCGGATGGTGTTCCTTGGATTGGAGGCACGGGTTGTGTTAGAAGCTGTGGGTTGTAGCACTAGAGGCTGAGGGAGCACAGAGAGGCCAGGAGTACCATAGAGGCAAGCTTGTAGTCCTGAGTTGGAGCATGAGAGAGTGAATTAGGACCTGGATTGTGTAATGATTCCATTTCTTTGTTTTCCAGATGAGAGAGTTGATCCCTAGCAAAGGGAGGGATGTTCTAAAGATTGTGCTGGTTTGTGGTGGCTCAGGCCTTCTGAATCCAATATGGAGCTACAGAAATTAAGGACATCAAAGGAAGAGTCGGTTTTGGGGGTGGGAGAATGAGTTAACGAGTTTGGTTAGGGCAGTTCTGTCTGAGGTACTGTGGAAATAGAGAGTAGATTTGTAATCGGTGGTACCCAGCGGAGACGGAAGTGGGGGTCACAAGTGTTTACTGTGAAGGAGAAAGCAGAATAACGCATAGGCTTTGGGTTGGCGGGAATGGGGGCTGATGGCAGAAACAAAAAGAGATGAAGGAAGAGGCTGTTGCGGTGTCATGGACTGTCAAGAGGAAAGGACTTTGTTAAATTTGTTACCGCGTGGTCATATTTGGTAGGAAAAGTGTCGAAGGCATGGAGTAGGGGGCTCCAGGTAGAAGGGGGCAGGGTCTTTGTATTTGGCTCACTTACTGGTCTGTGGGGAGGAGTTGGAGAAAGGAAAAGACCAAGGGAGCAGGGACTGGGCAGATGGACCAGGCGTGGGAGGCAGCATGAGGTCAGAACCAAGGGAGATGTGAGAGGCAGGAAGAAGGAGCCCGCCTTGGACGGGCCTGAAGTGGGGGTGAGGACAGCTGAAGGCACGGGGCGCTCCAGCCTGGGGCCCCGTTCCCCGAGAAGTTGGAGTGGAGCTCTGCAAGTGTGGAGAGCCAGGGTTCAAGGCACCCTGGCTTCGCAGCCTCCCTAAAACATTCATACCGTTCCTAGACCTGTGGATCGAGGACTGGCCAGAGACGGATCATCCATTCCAGGGAAGCCAGAGGCAGCCCCCCGACTTCAGGGAGCAGCTGGCCTTGCCCCCACCTTCTCCTTTACCCCGCCCCATGTCCTTTCCCTACCCACTGCCGCAGCCTTCTCCACCTCCACTGTTCCCACCCCTGCCCCAGGATGCCTCTTTTTTCCCAGGCCAGCCTTTCCCACCCCATGAATCCTTCAATTATAACCCGATGGAAGACGTCTCGATGCCACCCAACTTAGGTAGGTGTCTCTGTAGCCTCCCCCAGCCTAGCCTCCTATGTCCAGGTGGGCTGCGAGGAGTTGGGAACCCTCAGGCCCCTGGGATTGGGGTTGGTCACAGTCGTCGCTGTCTGGAACAGCATGCATAGGCTTATCACTCACCTCACTGATTGCTAGTTTCCCAGTCCGGAGGTAGGGGAAGTGGTATTCCCATTTTGCAGATGGGGAAACCAAAGCCCAGAAAACTCACCCTGGAGGACCAAAGCTACTTAAAAGCACAGCTGCACTCACCCTGCCTAGGAACCCACTCTGATGATGACTGGTTCTTTTGTAGGATGTGGCCCTGGAGTGAACTTTGTGCCTGGCCCCCTGCCACCTCCAGCCCCTGGCCCTGTCTCCCATGGTCAGCACCGGGGCCCAGTGGTCCACCGGGGAATGCCACGCTGTGTTCCCAACAGCCCCTACCATGTGCCAAGGATGGGGGGGCCCTGTAGGCAGCGGCTCAGGCACTCAGACAGACTGATCCACACATACAAACTGGACAGACGAGGACATGCCCATTCGGGGACATGGCCTGGGTAGACTGGATCTTGGGCTGGGGCTGGATGCGCCAGTGGCCCTCTGTAGGGCCTGCCTTGCACCCCCGGTGCTGGGCCAGGGTGTTTGCTATGTCCAGCATTATTCTTGTCCATTGCTGTCACCAATAAAAGCATGGAAGGACAGAGTGACATCTTCCTGTCTAAGGGAGTGGGTCTCCCAGACCATAATCTCAAGAGTTGGGGTGGTTGCCTCTGTGCTCTCTCCAGTCTTGGGCCTTTGGCCCCATGCTATTTAGAAATCATCGAATGCACCCTTTTGCTCTCTTAACAATCATTCCCACCTTTACCAGAATACATATGCTTAATGAAGATCTTGGAGGGGCCCCTGTTGTCAGCAGCTCTTTGGGACTGGGAAAAAACAAGGGCTGAGTTGAAATTTTCAGAATTTTATGTGAAATTTTGGATCTGGTTAATTTTTATCTATACCTTCTAGTAACTGCAGTCATGTGAATGCTCATTATTCATCTCTCCCTGGAGGTAGATACCTTTTCTTGCATAATTTTTGGCACAGAGGAGATAATCAGTAAGTGGATGGAACTAAACAAGAAGCCCCTAAATCCGTGGGGAGACTGATTAGAAACCCATTATTTACTTGATATAATGTGCAATGGGAACAAATTAAACACGAACCAAGTTTTTTGCTGATGGTCCTGGGAGACAATGCTGAGACAGAAGAAATCCAAGGTGGGTGCAGGGTTGGGTGGTGGCGGAGAAGCCGTGCTAAACTCCATTGGGAAGTTAAGACAAGCAGAGCAGGTGGAGGAGCTCAGCTCTGCCAGGTAGTCCTGACCTTGGGTTCCTGGCCCTGCAAGAACAGTAGTGGAGAGTGGCCTGCAGTGCGGGGAGGCGAGGGATGGAGCACGGCAGAGCGCTGAGTGGTTCTGGGGAGAAAGAAAGTAAGAGGAAGGCCTGTTAAGTCACCTCAAGTAGAATGGAGAGAGCGTGCATGCAGAATTCTTGTATTAATTTTCTATTCTTGTTAGCGAAACCTTTGTAAAACACATTAATATCTCACAGAAAAAGAGACAAATAGCAGATCAGAAAAGTGCTGATCCTGGCTAGCGATCTACTAGACTAAATGCAAGTGAAGTGATCAGCGCACACTGGTGTGGAGGAGGCAGGTACAGTGTGGGTTAATAGAACTCTTTAGAGGAGCCCAGTGAGACAGTGTGCAAAGGGACCAGCACCGTGCCTGAAACATGTTTGACCTTCATTAGATGCACAAGAAATGGAAGGAACATGCAGAAATGAAAGAAAGTTTATGAGATACGAGTCTGCATCACTTTTATAAAACATTTTTTCTTCCCCCTAACAAAACCCACCCGTGGAGCAGCCCTCTTTACCTGCATCCAGTCTGCCCAGTCCTACGTCACTCTTTTATGCCTTTCCTTCGCAAAACCCTTTTCTGCACAGGCACTTTTGCACCTCTGACTCTGGGGCATCTCAGATTGCTGGAGAAAATTCTATACCTGGACTGATTTGCAGGAAAAAACAATGAGTTACCCAGCCTGTCTGGGCCTTCTCTATTGCTTTCCATCTTGTTCCAATTCAAGAATTTCCTGTCACCTTTCTTATGCTGTAATTCCAAGACTTTCCCACTTGCTTCTGGAATCCCATTCTGGAAGTCTCACCCTGTAAACAGCCATGACAGTATACAGTATTCAATGTGCGCTGTGTCCTCTGCGTTCAACCTCTGGGTTTTTAATTTCCACCCCGTTTTGCTTTGTGGCTCAAGTCACCCCTCGTGAGATTTCAAAACCTTTAATGTCCCAACCCTTTTTTTTTTTTTTTTTTTTTTTTTTTTTTGCGGTACTGGGGATTGAACTCAGGGGCATTCTACCTTGAGCTACACCCCCAGCCCTATTTTTTATTCTTTATTTTGAAACCGAGTCTCACTAAGTTGCAGAGTGCCTCACTAGGTAGCTGAGGCTGGCCATGAACCCGGATCCTCCAGTCTCAGCCTCCCAAACGCTGTGATTACGAGCGTGTGCCACCACGCCCGGCTGCTTATTCTCTTTAAACTTGAAATTTATCACAAGAACGGAGATAAATTATTTCATTTTCAGTTTATCATATAAGTTTATAGTACAAAACACTTTTTTTTGCTGTATTTGGGATTGAACTCAGGGGCATTCTACCTCCAAGCTACTCCCCCAGCCCTATTTTACTTATTTTGAAACAGGGTCTCACTAGATTGAGGAGAACCTCACTAAGTAGCTGAGGCTGGCTGTGAACCTGCGATCCTCCTGTCTCAGCCTCCCAAGTACTGAGATTTCAAGCGTGCGCTACCATGCCCGGCTTACAAAACACTTTTTAAAAACTTGGCTCCTCTGTTACCAGATTTTATTCAATCATTACTAGGAAACAAGAAACTTAAAAATAGCTTTATATGAACATCATTTGCATTTAAATTATTTCCTGGCCTTTGTTTTGAGATGCAAAAATAATGAAAATCTTATGTTACCCTAGTACATAGGCCCACTATTGGCTAGTTCAGGACAGAACCCAAACTTCACTCTCAAAATCTAGTTGGCTCACCAAGTGCTGTGTGCATGTATGTCACTAGCTCTATGAACTATATTATATGAGATTATAATGCATCAATAAAAGTATTTTTAAAAACTATCCATAATTGAACATTGACAAAGCATTCAGTAAGATTGTCTTACATTGACTCCCTCTCATGGCATATTGGTTTTTAAAGAATGGATCCAGTGGCCATATCTTTGCCTTACCAAGATATTCCTAAAAGAAGTACAAGAACATGAGTACTTCAGTTGTGGTATCAACCTTTATTTCCCAGGGTGGAAGGAGGATGTTCTTTTTTTTTTTTTTTTTTAGCAGTACAAGGGATTGAACTCAGGGGCATTCTACCTCTGAGCTACATCCCCAGCCATATTTTTTTTATTCTTTATTTTGAAACAGTCTCACTAAGTTGCGGAGGGCCTCACTAGGTAGCTGAGGCTGGCTGCGAACCCAGATCCGCCAGTCTCAGCCTCCCTAGTACTGGGATTACAAGCGTGCGCCACCACGCCTGGCTTGAGGATGTTCTTTCAAGAAAAGTAAAACTATTAGAGTGCTTTTTTTTTTTTTTTTTTTTAAATTGATCTAAACTGGGTTTCCCAACAAAAGTGGATAACTTGCTTTCTGTTACCCAGTTTCTTGCATAGATTGTGT
>PVLC010050234.1:0-10166 GCA_004027655.1 Graphiurus murinus | reverse complement strand
TCTTTTAAGCTGCGCCAGGCCTCAAGCCGCAAGGTGTCTCATACAGCTCTCACCTGGCCTGGCCACACCTCCTGCGTACTGGTGCATGCGCTCTGATATGGCACAGCCCTAAGATGATATTCACCTGCAGCTGCTTCTGGTACTCTGCCAGGCGCCATCTAGAGGCGAGGTCCAGCTGGCCAGTCTGGGCCCCCGACATAATTCTAGTACTTGGGAGGCTGAGACAGGAGGATCACAGGTTCCAGCACATGGTAACTTAGTAAGATGCTGTTTCAAAATAAAACAGGGCTTGGGGTGTAGTTCAGTGGTAGAATACCCCTAAGCTCAATCCTCATCACTACACACAAAAATTTTCCTAAAGTTAACCATAAGCTTTATGAAAAGTATTTAAACGGATATTTTTATTTTAGTTGGAATCTATTGATTCCTGCTATTATGGTTTATAATATTTGTATTTTAAATCAAGACAGGTTTCAAGTTTTACTTCCATATTTAGATGAATGTAATGCTCATCACTTGTACCTTTTAGAATATTTTAATTTCAAAAAATTTCATTTTGATTTATTCCTGGGTTTACTGAATTACAGCATCCAGTTAAATTTGTTTTGTTTTGTTTTTCTGTGCCCCTAAAGTTCTTGTACACAAACATATTTTAAAGACAATCTGCTCATGTGAAAATTTGGGGGGCGAATATTCCCCCACAATGTGACAGATATTGCTTTCTGACATTGATTATGTAGCAACAAATCTAAAACCAACCTGATATTTTTCCCTTTGTATCTGAGAAGCTTTGTTTGATGTCCATTTATTTTTCTAACTTTCAAGTTCTGTTAACTTCACTAAGTTATATACTGGTATTTATTATTAACAATGTTTTCCTGGTGAGACCAGAAAATGAGACCAGGCAGGCTCAAATGTTTAGAAAGAAATTTCCTATTTGATGTCTGTATGATTATTTCTGAAATTAATTTTAGAATCATATGTAAAGCCAAGAAAATGTGAGACAATACACAAGAGGTGCCTAATCTATCAGGCAAAGGAAAGGAATGTAGCAAAATTAATATCGGATGAAGCAGATTATAAAGTAAGGAGCATTGTTAAGGATAATGAGGGACTTTTATAATGTTAAAAGGTTTCTACACAAGGATAATATAATATACAAACATAGCCAGGCGTGATGGCGCATGCTTGTAATCCCAGCATTTGGGAGGCTGAGACTGGAAGATCTGGGTTCGCGGCCAACCTCACATACCTAGTGAAGCATTCCGCAACTTACTGAGACCCTGTTTCTTTTCTTTTTTTGGGGGGAGGGGTAACTGGAGATTGAACTCGGGGCATTCTACCTCCGAGCTATATCCCCAGCCCTATTTTGTATACTTTATTTTGAAACAGGGTCTCACTAAGTTGTGGAGTGCCTCACTAGGTAGCTGAGGCTGGTCACAAACCCGGATCCTTCAGTCTCAGCCTCCCAAATGCTGGGATTACAAGCATGTGCCACCATGCCTGACTCTGTTTCCAAAAATATATATATGCACTTAATAACATAGTCTCAAAACCCTAAACAAAAAGAACAGAATTAAAAGAACTAGACAAATCTGTAATCATAATAGGAGATCTTAACACATTTCTTTCAATATCTGATTGAACAAACAGAATATTTAAATATCATAGGGGCTTAGAAATTTGAACAATATTATTAACAAACTAGATCTATTTACATATGCAGAATGCTGTACACAATAACTACAGAATGCACATCATCTTAACACAAATGAATATTTACTAAAATTGACAATACACTTGGCTATAAAGCACATCTCAACACATTTCAAAGGATTAAAACAAAAAGAGAATGTACTCAATGGGGAATTAATCTAGAAATCAATAGCAGAAAGATAACCAGAGAATCTCAAACACTCTGAAATTAAGCAATATGCTTCTAAGTGGTCCATAGATGAAAGAAATCACAAAGGAAATTAGAAAAAATAAAATTATTTAACTGAGCAAAATAAAAATATCAAAACTTACAATTTGAAGTAAAAACAGTGCTTACAAGATTTACAGAATTTTTTTTAGCCTTAAAATGTGTATGTATGTGATATGTATCAGGTAAGCAAGCCTAACATACTAAATGATTTAAGTTCCTGTTTCAAAAATGCAGTAAACTAAATGCAAACAAATTGTAAGGAAGGAATAATGTAGATAGGAGCATAAATTAATGAAACAGAAAAATCTATAAATAATAAAGAAAATCAACAGTTAAAAGTTTATTCTCTAAAAAAGAAAGTTAAAGTTAATAAGCTTCTGGCAGGATTCATCAATATAAAAATAGTAAGACAGACATTACTATGCTCAAGAATATAAAAAGGCATCACTACAGATCTCACATTTTTAAAGGAAGATATTATAAATAACTTTATGCAAATGAATTTGAAAATTTATAATTTATTTCCCTTGAAAAATATAGCTTATTAAAGCTGACATAAGAAAAAATGAAAATTTTGAAAAATCCAACCTATTAAGCAAAATTAATCCTTCAACTAACAAATCTTATCAGAAGGAAACTTCACCGATACGGCTTTATTGATGAACTCTATCAACATTTAAGAAACACAGGACAACAACCTCTCACTTACTCTATGAGAGAATGGAAAAGAGGGACGACATTCCAAAGTGAATTTTAATGTGGCCAACAAGACCTTGTTACTAAACCTCAAAAAGTATGTTACAAAAATGGAAAATTGTTTGAATTTTTCCTAAGAACATGGACACAAGAAGCACAAACGATCACACAGATGAACCTGATAAGAAGAACAAAGCAGGAGGGAACCTATTTTCTGATTTCAAATTATATTATAGGCTGGGCATGGTGGCCCATCCTTATAAGCCCAATACTTGGGAGGCTGAAACAGGAGGATCACGGGCTCGTGACCAGCCTCAGCAACTTAGTGGGGCCCTCCATGACTTAGTGAGATCTTGTTTCAAAAAAATAAAAATAAAAATAAAAATAAAAATAAAATAATAAAATAGGGCTGGGGTTGTAGCTCAGAGGTAGAATGTCCCTGGGTGGTTCAATCCCCAGGTTTAATCCATATATATATATATATATATATATATATATATATATATATATATATGTTAGACCATCTATAGAATAGGAGAAAATATTTGCAAACTATCTATCTGATAAGAGATTAATATACAAAATATATCAAACTCAATACTTGCCTAGCATTCATGAGGCCCTAGGTTCAATCCTCAGTACCACCAAAAAAAGAAAAACAGGAGAGTGAGAGAAAGAGGAAGTACTGGAGAGGATGTGGAATAAAGGGAACCCTTGAGCGCTGTTAATGGGAAGGAAAATTAGTACAGCCATTATGGAAAAATAGCATGAAGTTTCTTCAAAATTTAAAATAGAAGTGCAATGATCCAGCAACTCCACATCTGGGTATATACTCAAAGGAAAGAAAGTTAGTATTCTGAAGAGATACCTACACTCCATGTTCATTGCAGCATTATACATAATAGTTGAAGACATAGAGAAAATTTAAGTGCTTGTTGACAGATAAACAGATAAAGAATATAAAACACACACACACACACATACACACACAGGAATATTATTCAGCTACAAAGAAAAGAAAATCCAGCCATTTGCAAAAACATAGATAAAACCTGAAAGCGTACATTGAATAAAATAAGTCAGAGAAAAACAAACTGTATGAATTCACTTAGGTTGTGAAATCTTGAAAATTCAGAATTCAGTCCCATAGAAATAGACTGTAGAATGGTCTTTTCCAGGTATGGGTTGTAGGGGATGGAGAGATGTTACACGTTTTCATTTAGGAGATGAGTAAGTTCTGAGGATCTAAAATAATATGGTGAATATAATTAATGACACTATATTGCATGCTTAAAATTTCCTGAGAGTAGATCTTAAATGTACTCACCCCCCCAAAAAAAAAGTAAGAAAAAAAGGCAATGGATATGTTAAGTAGCTAACTTGATTCAAGTAACCATTATACAATATATACACATATCTAGGCATCATATTGATGTTGCATATGTTAAATACAAATAATTTTATTTGTCAATTACATTTCAATTAAGATGGGATCAAAAGAAAATGTGAAGCCAGATGTGGTGGTTCACATCTATAACCCCAAAATCTGGAAGACTGAGACAGGAAAATCGCGGGTTCAAGGCCAATCTTATCAACGTATGAAGACCTTCAGTAACTAGTGAGTCCCTGTTTCAAAATAAAAAATAAAATAGGGCTGAGGGTGTGGTTCAGAGGTAGAATGCTCCTAGATTCAACCCTCAGTGTCACACACACACACAGAATGCAAAATATTAAACTCAACAAAGCACTGATATCCATAATATTTTAAGAATCTCTGTATATCGAAAAGAAAAATATGGGCAAAATACTTGACAACACATTCTAGCTTCCTATTACAGTTTTAACAAATTACCGCAATCTTAGTGGATAAGAACACAAATTTATTATTTTACAGTTCTATAGTCCCGAAATCAGAACTGGGTATTACCTCACTAACATAAAGGTGTTTTCAGGGCTATTTTCCTCCTGTTATTTCTGGCTCTCAAGGTGTCCTGCATTCCTGGGCTCATGGCCCAGTTCTCCATCTCCAAGGCCAGTACCATGAGTTGAATCCTTCTCATACTGTCATCTTTGGTTCTCTCTTCTAGTTCCCTCTTCTAGTCTTGAAGGCCTTTGTGATTAACTAGGCTCACCAAGATAATCCAGGAGGATCTGCCTGCTTGTTTTAAAGTCAGTTGATTAGCAACCTTAATTCCATCTGCTGTCTTAATTCACCTTTGTCATGTAACCTGTCCAGAAATTAGGACATAAACATCTTTGGGGAGACATTGTTCTAGCCACTTCAAAGCATCTCACAAGAGAACACATAAAAATTGCCACTAAAAATTTAAGAAAGTATTTAAGCTTAGTCATTAGGGAAATATAAATTAAAATAATAATGACATGCCAGGCCCAGTGGTGCATACCTATAATACCAGTACTTGGGAGGCTGAGACAAGAGATTCACATTCAAGACCAGAATGCAGTAACTTAGTGAGACTCTGTTTCAAGTTAAAAAATAAAGAGAGCTTAGGGTGTAGGTCACAGGTAGAATCCCTCTGTGTTCGATACCTAGTACCACACACACACACCAAAAACTAATAATGATATACCACTACACACCAGATTGGCTAATATTTAAAAGTTTGATGAGAATACAGAACAACAGAAACTCTCATATATTGCTGGTGGGGTTTTTCCAATTGTTTAACCATTTTTAAAGACTCGCAATGTCAACCAAAGCATAAAATATCAATACCCTTACACCCAGGAATCCTACCCCAAGAGAAAGACAAAGAATATTGTGTTTACAAGATATTCAAAGCAGCATTGATTTTAATAACTACAAACTGGAAATAGCCCAAATGCCAATGTAAACCAGAATGATAAGAAGTAAATTGTGATGTATTCATACAATGAAATACTACATAGCACTAATGATGAAAAGAACTATGCAAGAACAATGTGAATGAATCTCATAAATAAAATGTTGAGTGAATGAAACCAGACACAAAAAGGTACATATTGTAGGATTCTATTTTCACTTATGAAACATTCAAAAGAGAAAGAGAAGACTAAGCTATTATAATAGAAATCAGAATAGCAGTTACCTCTGGGCACCATATACTTGAAAGAGGGCATGAATGAGGCTTTTGGAGGTAGTAATAATGTTATATTTTGTTTAAATAAACTGACAATTTTCACAATACTTTATGTATGTTACATTTCAACAAAATTTTCAATAAATCTATTTAAATAGTATATGTGCCTTGTGTCAAAACCTTAGGAGCTCCTTTGGTTCCCAAAGATGTAATGAAAACAGATTCCCGATTAAGCAGGCCACTCTACTAAGACAAATCACACAGTGGACAGAAACTTCCTGTCAGAAGAGCCAAATACCAAAAGGCAAAAGGTTAAAATGAATTAAAACTTAGCCATTCCTGAATCAAATGAAAATGTTACAGACCCCAGAGACTATTCTTATATTGTACTTTTTCAGTGACCTAAAGGTAGCCATTTGAAATTAGTTAAATAACATTATATTCAACCTTTTGAAATGAAGGGTTTTGCCTTTTTTGTGAGAAATTGGCATTTTCATCATCAAAGAGGTACACAACCTCTTTGACACAGTGATTCTCCAACAAAACCACTTCAATATAAAAAATAATAATGAATGATGTGCTTACCAACATCCCAGACATGATCTGCAGACAGAAAAAGAAGGGCAACAAGATGAGCCCACACAGGGAAAAAGAGAATGGAAATTTCCAAGTGCAAAGCCAGGAACCAAAGCATTATGGTAAGAATTCCCACAGAATGTACTAAACCCCTGTTTTCTGGGCTTAGTCTGTTTTTACAGTATCACAAATTAATATGGGTAGCAGTAATAGAAAATAATACCTTTTTCTATGGCAGTTCATATTTACAAAGCACTTTCATATTGACAGGTTTTCTTGGAAATTTGGGTCGTGTGTGTGTGTGTGTGTGTGTGTGTGTGTGTGTGTGTGTTTGTGGGGGCATAATACCTCTGAGTTGCACTCCCAGCCCTATTTTAGTTCTTATTTCGAAACAGGGTCTCATTGAGTTGCAGAGTGCTTTGCTAAATTTCTGAGACTGACCTTGATCCTGAACTTCTCCCGTCTTAACCGCCCAAGAACTGGAATTACAAGTGTGCAGATCTATGCCCAGAAAATCAGTCTTTTGAATGAGGTCCAACTTGGTTCAAGTCCCAATGAGGGCCCTAACAAGTTATCTATCTTGGGTTCTTAGATCTTAAACTGAAGGTAAGAACTACCTGAGACAGGATATGAGAGCAGACATGAGCAGATATGAGAGGCTTGCACGCACCGTGGAAGTCAGTCCATGGCACACAAATGCTAGAGACACTAAGGTAAGTCCATGGCATGTGGCAGGCACTTGATTAACAGCACTTGGTTCGATCATCTCCTTTTATTTGTACAGCAGCCTGTGAGGGCAGGGGCTGTGTTTGTTCATTCACCAAAATGCCTACCCCATAATAAGCATTCAGTAAATACCTCCCTAATGAGTGAGTGAATTCACAAATGAAAGAATAAAACAGGAAGAAAAGCATGGATCCACTGTCCCAGTTATATGAGAAAAGCGAGGCTCAGGCTTACCCATGGTCCCACAGTGACTAATTAGCAAAGTGGGGCAGCAAACCCAATTTTTCTTTCTTACTCCAGGCCTAGTGCTCTTCCCACAGTTCCAGAAGTGCTCACAACAATATTTACTTGCTTTGCTCTGGAGGTTGGCACTTTATCTTTATTTCCTATGTGTGATTTGTCCTGAGTTAGAAAGTGTCTGGACTCAGCTCAGGAAGAAACTCAGTAAACAAGTTTCACGCTTCTGCTGATAGCATGTGATATTTTAAATATTCCTAAACTATGATAAAATGTAGAAGCACAGAATTTATATAGTATGTATGTTTAATACAAAATAAAAATATCACCATGAAAAGTATTGTGCAAATAAATCCTCGTTGGACTCTTTTTTCCCCCTTGAAGCTATAGCCTTGGAAAATTAAACATAGCCAGATAAATGTCTTTCCCAAAGGCATTATGGTAATTCCAGAGTAGCATGTTAGGTCATTTAACCAAGGTCTAGAGAGTCTCTTTGTCTAGCAAACATCTGGGCTGTCCACGCACCTTGCCTTTACTGATGGAAATGTGTTCATTGTAGCCAGCATGCTGGGAAACCTATGTGCATGTCCATAGAATCATAAAATTGCATTCTAAAATGTCAATATGTTACCCAATACAATATGTGCAGAGTGGAAATGATCCAAAAGCATTGGGAAGCAAATGAGCTTTGGGTGGGAAGAACTTTAAATAGAAAGAATGCTGCAAGTAGACGAAGAATATGCAGGAAATAAGTCCAGCAAGATTAAGGACAGGGTATAGGGATGCAAAACAGACCCAGGCTCAGGTGGCCACTGCATTACTCAGGAGCTGTGGAGGGAAGGTCCCAGCCCTGGGAGCCCACTCAGAGAGGCTGTGCTGTGCCGCCCATCACCAGGATGCCCCTGCCCAGAGCTGAGCTAAGGCCTGTCTCCCTTTTGTAAGAGGAAGGCATATGGACTGGGAAGCCTGGAGGAAGAGAAAACATTTCAATGAATTATAAATGACACAGCGAGTGAAGTTTCTAGAAATAGTATAGTGCAACATAAAGCAGACTGGGCTAAGAAACTTAGCTTCTGAAGAGTGACTTTAAGTAGAGGCTTCAGTGCCATTTCATATGTGTTTGCTATTACTATCATCATTGTTGTGGTTGACTTCTTTTTGCTCAATTCCACTGAAGTGATTGTTGCTAATATGAGATCAATAGGAGATCTATTGATTTCTTTATGCTTATATCCAGTAGCCTTATTGAATGCACTAAATGTTCCTTTCCAGTGCTTTTAGGATGTATCCAAATTCCTTAAATGTTCCAAACCCTTTCTTCTTTAGTCATAGAGAAATCCCTTCATGTCTTCAGGGGAGGCATATTCTCTCTTCCTTCCAGCACTTTGCCATGTTCTTTCCATGTTTACAGCACCACCACTTCCATCTTCGCCCTAATTCTTGGAAATTCTGTAGGGATGTCAACCGTCCCTCTCCTCATCACCACCACTGTCATTCCTAACAACCACATCAGACTAAATGACTACAGCATGTGTGCATTACTGCCACTTGTGACACAGATGCCCAATCGCAGAACTTTTCATGCTTTATTAAACTATTTTTTTTCATTATCTCTCTGTATACATTAGTACGTTCTGTGAGGAAAGAAGATCTGCCTATCTCACTAATGTTTTATGCCAAGCTCCTAGCAGGTAGGTCATATGTACCTAAAGTACCTGAAAGTATTTGTTGAATGTAAAGAAGAATGAATAAATAAGTTAAATCTAAATTCTTCAATAAGGCTTTATTGAGCTCAATATGGACCTGAAGTCTGCTCACCCCTCTGGTCTCTTATGTTTCTCCTTGGTACATAACCATCTACCTACCAGCCATTTTGAATTTTTATTCATTTATTATATTTTTGTGGTACTAGGGATGGAACCCAGGGGCATTCTACCTCTTGGATACACCCCCAGCCCAATTTTTTATTTTTTATTTTGAAACAGGGTCTCACTAAGTTGCAGAGAACTTCACTAAGTAGCTGAGGCTGGCCACGAACCTGTGATCCTCCTATCTCAGCCTCCCAAGTACTGGGATTACAAGTGTGTGCCACCATACCTGGCTTGAATTTATTTTAGATTTGGAGAAACATAATGCTCCCCTTGCCTGTAAGAATGTGTATATGCTATTTTCTTGCCTGCAGCATTCTCTCCAATTAACCTTCTCCTGAGAAACATACATCTTTCAGGGCTCAATTTGGTTGGCATTTTCTTTCTAATCTTTCCCTGACTCTATTCCAACCTGCCTGAATTAGGTGATTCTCCAAAATACACCCCCAGGACTTTTCACATGTTCTATGATGGCAACTCTTCAATTTTTCTGGAGTTCTGGTTACTAGTTAGTGTCTTCCTCTAAATGGTAAGCTCCCAGAGGATACGGCCCATGTCTATCCAGTTCACCATTTTATCCTAGAACAGAATGGATATTTAATAAATATTTGTTGAGTGCATGAATAAGTTAAATTATCTTCAAAACATGAACAACAAAAAGGATATCCTTGTTCAGAACTTGCCCTCCTATTCCTTCCCACCAGGGAACCAGTGACACTCTTAGGGAAATGTCAATGTTCTGATTCCATCTGTATCCTTTTTTTTATTCCATCATTTTTATGAATGATCCACAGATCCTCTTTTGCATCCCATACCATCAAAAACAAAAAGAGCAGTTTTCTTTCATCAGGGTTTTTATTTCAGTTTTAAAGTGTTCTGAGTCTCTCTGTCAACAAATGCTCAAAGTTTGCACATGAAGTTTCATGTCTTCAATAACTGTATCTCTAGAGCTCTGGCTCATACTCTCCTTACTTCTTCTAACTGTTCAGATCCATGAAAGTGCTGAAAGCTGAGACTTCATCTCCTCTCTCTCTTCAGAATGCCTGTTGCTTTTTT
>PVLC010050233.1:0-10179 GCA_004027655.1 Graphiurus murinus | reverse complement strand
ACTTTTTTTTTTTTTTTACTTAGGAACAAATTTAATAAAATATACATGAGACCTCTCTGCTAACAACTTAGGAAACATTGATGAGGGAAAAATTAAAGCATTCTAAATAAACACATGAAAGGTTTGATATTGTTAAAATGACATTTCAACACAAATTATTCATAGATTTAATGCCATCCCCAAATCCCAAGAGCCTTTTGAAATGTTGACGAGGTGATTCTAATACTTATATAAAAATGCAAAAGGTATAGGATGGCCAAAACAATTTTGTAAAAGAAAAACCTTACTTCAAAGCTAGAGTAGTCAAACCAATAAGATAGTCACCAAATAATAGGCAATTTATATCAACAGAACAGAATAGAAACTTCAAAAATAGATTCACATATGTTGATTTTCAACAAAGTTGTAATAAGATGTGTTCCTTTGTTATTCAATCCTGTAGAACAGGGATTGGAAAACTTTTACTTCAAGTACCATAAAGTAAACATTTTAGATGTGTTGGATATATTGTCTCTGCAGAAACTACTCAACTCAGTCTCCATATCAGGAAGTAGCGTGAATGCAACTGTAGACACTGTAAATGAGTGATTGTGGTTTTATAATAATAAAATATTATTTACAGGAACAGATGGCAGGCTTACAGGTCATAGTTTGCTGATTCCTGAAATAGAACATAAGAAAAAAAAATACAGAAGATAGCTGAAGCAAATTCAGAAGCAAGTGACTTGGGAGACATGTTAACACAAATAAAGTAAGTGAACAGGAATAGATGTGTGCCATCCACAAGAAAAAAAGAAGGGAACAATTAATTGCGTGCAACTTATTGATAGAAAAGCTCAAAAGGACCATCTTGACGCCAAATATTAATAACACACTCAATATAAGCAATCCACATAATATAAGCAATCCCCAGTATTAATGAGGACTTAAATAGGCTACTCATGAGGCAGAAGCCCAGGATGGGGCCACCCAGTCCCAGCCATGTGGAGGATAATACAGGAGAACTAGCTCAGGAAGCAGAAATGAAACTTGACTGGAGCCCCCGTATTGGTACCCCTGTCTGTCATTGATCCAATCAACATTTTTCCCATAGGGGCTATATAATCTGTATGCTGATGCCATTCGGGGCTCAGACTCAGAGCTCTGCTCTCTGAGCCTCACCGGTGCTATATCCTTCTCTGACCTCAGTCTCTTGTTCTCTCTGTTCCAAAGACTCCTGCAACTCTCAGTGATGACAAACATTCTAGCTTCTGTGTCCCTGTGCAAGAAACACAGCCTGTATTTATAGTTGCTCATCACTCTAACTGGCAAGCTAGGACTGTGGTCACTTGTACTTTCCCCAGTCTTTCTTCTAGTGTAATTGGGAATGTGGCTGGCTCCAGATACCTTTTTTTCTGTTGAGTCTTCTTTCTCAAACCTTCCTCACATCATTAGCAGAGAAGCTTGATGTGACTAAGAGTGGGATATAGAATATATGGACACAGCATAATCCAAGGTTTGAGGCCATGCAGCTGTTCCATTCTGCTTGAATCCATATCCTGAGCATGCGAAAGTACTCACTCCCCACCCCATCATCTCTCTCTTTGTTTCATGCTGATTCCTTAAACCATGTGTTTTAAGAATTGTAATTTGATCTGTAGACATTTCCTTTTTTTCTTACCTGGAAGGTGGTTTAGCTGGTAGTGTATCTGGCGGCTATCATTGCATCAGGGTAATTTCTTAAATGATATGTACTGAGCAACTAAATATGGAAAGAAAAGGACTTTTCAACAAGTGGTTCTGGAATGTCTTGATAAACATATGGAAAAAAAGACCTTTTAATCCAAAATTTATACTGAACCCTATATTAATTCCAAATAGACTGGAATAAATATATAAAGCTTCTAGAAAATAATGGAGGGGTTTTTTTGTGCATTTAGGTGTATCAAGGTTCTTAAAGAGAACAAAAAAAACTAAGCATAAAGGAGAAAATGTAAATTGGACTTCATCAAAATTGTTTTCTCATCAAAAGATGACAGTAAAGAAAGTGAAAAAACAAGTCACATATTTGTGAAATGTTTTCTTTTAATCCATTGTCTTCTATTTATTGTGTTTTAGACAGTAAAACATTTTAATTCATCAATAATTTCTACTATAGGTATCATAAAAACTTCCCTAGTTTAATTATTCTGTTAATATTTATATTCAAGTCATATTTTTGGCTCATGTTTTATTATTAATTCTTTATCAATTTGGAATTGTTATGATGCAGCAAGGAAAACATTTTCTTTCCCCACCCCCAAAAAGTTGGTCATTATTCTAGTATCATTAATAGAATAATTTATATACTTACTGATAACTTAAAAATTACTACAAGTATAGTCTGATTTATTTCTGGGATTTCTGTTCTCTTCAATCTATTTGTCTAGTCAGTGGCTGTTATTGTATTATTTAAAGTATGCTGAATATATAAGTAACTTTGATATCTTTAATATTAGCATCTATGCAGTCTTTTATATTTCTCTTTCATTTGTTTAAATATGAACTTTTCTTGAGTAAATTGAGAAAAAAATATTTATAGGAGAATTGCTGTATATTTCATATTGAGATTAAAGGAATTTTACAATACTTTTTAACATTTAACCAAAAATGCAGTATCAGGATTTTGACTTATATTGAATTAAACTCAACTAATTTGAGAATCATTGCGTATTATATTATTCAGCTTTTCTATTCAATAATATAATTAAAAAGTATCATCTTTCAATTTACTGAAATCAAGGAAGTACTGGTATCCTTTTTATTTAGTCTTACACATGCATTATTATGTTATTCCTATATATTTTACATTCCTTATTTTGTTCCTTAGAATCTGTCTTATCTGTTACCTATTATGTAAATATTTTTAAATTATCTGTCACAATTGGATGACAATGAGATGCTAGCTAAATACTAAAACAGCTGGACTTTTCAGATTGTTCTACACTCTAAAAAAGTTTATATAGCAAAATCCTTTCTCCTCCTTGTCTTTCTTTTATCTTTGTCCAATATGAACATCTCTACCTTTAAACATAGGTACCTGGCAATCTCCTTTTCTACTCTCTTACTCAAGCTTTAGATGTGTGGTTTCCTATTTGATCTATTGTTCTTTTATCCCTGGAGCCATTTTATCTCTCCACAAGGAGCCAAAGAAAAAATGTTCTTGATTCCCCTTTGAGCACTGGCTTTAAAAATTAGATAAACCACTATTAACAAGATCTCACAGCATGGGACTGGATGGGGTAGCTCCTTACTTAATAGATAAGTATAAATTAGTTCAAGACCTTAGGAACAGGTCTCCAAATATTGAAAAGTTTAAGAAACATAATTGGGGCTTGAATTTCATAGTTTTAATAAAATCTCCATCTACTATGTGTGTGTGACGCTATGGTTCAAATCCAGGGCCTCAAGCATGATAGAAAGGTGATCTACTGCTGACCAGTTCCCCAGCTCTAGGAGTAGCTTTCTGTTCATTTCCTAAACAACATAATATATAAATGGCAGTGAACTGTTTTCAAATGCAGTGGGGCATTCCAGTGATTCCCAAACCTATATAGTTGGAAATTAAGTGATTTACTTTTGCTTTAGAAATAAATATTTTTTGACATTTTACTATATGCCAAGAGCCATTCATATTACTAAGGCTAGAGTGGTGTTAATGCCAAAATCTTGGGCTAATAGAGTTTATATTTGGATGATGGACGATGAATATATAAGCACATGAATATTTATGGATAGTGATAGGTGTTTCTAAAATTATAAAAGAAGGCAGTGATTGAGAGAGTGACAGATAGGACATTGTTTCTATTTGAACCTAAGATTGTTTCATGATTCTCTCCCCAAGTAAGTGGCCTTCAGGATAAGTGTTAGGAACAAAACATGCATGCAAAGATTGTTTCAGAGAGTAGATAAAGTAAATGCAGAAAGCCTAACCAAAATTTTATCCTTGCCCTCCTCCAGACAATGGAAAAGAGACTTGTCTTCCTAGAGCAGGTGAAGAGGGAGGAGTTAGCAAGAGATAAACTCAGAAAGCTAGTAGATATAGAATAAGGTTGAGGTGGAGTGTTGGTCTACCCTACAAACAGTACACCCTATCAATCTTTGTATCCTGTTGTCTATCTCAGCACTTGGTAGGTGCTCAGTGAACGTGACTTGAAATAAAAATGGACTCTAAAAAAAACGCATCTTTAATTATAGGTATTATTTCAAAACATACACACAAAAACTAAAACTGAAAGTTGATTACAAGTATTATTTTCTTTTCTGTAGTAAAGTATAAGGTTCAGTAGCTGCCTTTCTCCCTCTTTTCTTTTGTCATGAATTCTAGAAAATGAAATATAATTAACTCTCGGTAAGAGTTTTCCATTTGCTTAGGAGAAAACACTGACAAACAAAATTAAATTTCTCTCGAAAACTAATTGTTTCATAAAAGAAAACCCAAACACTATGGAATGCTCCTATTTCCAAAAATAATGAGCCACTTTTTTTTTATTCTGTTGAGGAGTATTAAACCATCATAGTGCCTAAAATTCCAAGGACATCATTTGTATTCGATAGGATTCTCCTTTTTGTTTACAGTACTCCCATCATAAGTGGAGTATTTTTTTTCTTGACTTCTCTTCACATGAGTCGTTTAATGTTTTGAATGATTTACTGTTTTTTCTTATCTATACCAAAGGATCATATTGTTATCACAATTACCATCCCTGCCCTCTTTACTACTGCTAATTCCTGTGACTGTGCTGCTGATCAGCTCTTACACTTGAGCTACTCCAGTTGTTAGCACCTACGTACCCTACACAAGTTGGTAACTGTGAGGTCCCTAGAGCTTGCCTCATGGCCCCACATGCCTCGGTCCCTCCCCTGAACATCCTTCATATCCACCATCAAAAGGGCCAATGCCAGACCCCCGGACCTTGCCTACTCCAGCATAACAGCCTGAATCTCCTCTGATTGATTAGTGACAATAATAAGCTGGTTTCAAAATAGTTTGGGCTGGGCATGGTGGTACACACTGGTAATTCCAGTACTGGGGAGGCTGAGACAGAAGGACTATAGATTTGAGGCCAGCTTCAGCAACTTAGTGAGGCTCTCAGAAACCTAGTGAGATCCTGTTTCAAAATAAAAAATAAAAATGGCTAAAGGTGTAGCTTGGAGGTATAATGACCCTGGTTTCAATATCCTCTACCACAAATTTTTAAAACAAAATTTTATTTCTGTTTCCATGAATCAGGCACTCATAGAAGCAGGCTATGTACTATACACTTAGAATGCATTAGTACAAGAACAAAAACAAACAAAGGAGCAAACAAAAGAACCAGGTGACATCCTGACATCAGTGAGTAGTTGTGTTCTCTTCATTTTAACAGGTGGGAGACCTGGAGCTCCCAGGGTCATAAGTGACTTGCCAGGGTAGTAAGGATCAGGGACAGCAACCGGCTTGGTTAGAAATAACCAGGCTGTCTGAGTCTCACACTCATGGTTAGAAATAACCAGGCTGGCTGATTCTCACACTCAGGGCTCTGTGTTTCACTGGTACTAGAAGTTATGTGGGTACGTTTAAGGAACGTATATATCCCTTTTCACATCTTTTAGTATGAGATAAAAGACAAGACAAACTATTTTTACCATTCTGAAGTTGGCTAGGTTTGGGAAGGAGTTTCCAGGAAAGGGGTATCTCTGGATGGAACATTTCAACCTTCTGAGGTGGCAGCTATACTCTGATAATTAGCCCACCAGATCTATTGACAAAATATTGGTTTCCCATTCTGAATTCCATTAAGAGATTTTTAAATTTTTTTTTTTTGTGTGTGTGTGGTACTGGGGATTGAACCCAGGGGCATTTCTACCTCCAAGCTACACCTCCAACACCCCCAGTCTTATTTTTCACTTTTATTCTTTTGAAACAGGGTCTCACTAAGTTGTGGAGGGCCTCACTAAATAGCTGAGGATGGCCAGGAACCTGGATCCTCTAGTTTCAGCCTCCCAAGTACTGGGATTATAAGTGTGCGCCACCACACCCGGCTAGAACTTTTAATTTTAAGGGAGGAATATTTCCACTTGGTACAGAACAATATTTACTTTGAACTGGAGACTGAAAAGACTGTCACCACGCCATTTTGTGTGTATGATATCAGTAGAAAAAGAGACACAGAAAAGGTGTTTTAGTGTTTTTACATGCAGTACCTCTATATAGAAGTAATATATTGTCCTGCTACCTGGTGGATTCAAGAGGGAATCTGGAGGCAGGATTGCCTAACAGTGCCTTTTATGACTATCAGTTTCAAGAGTAATAATATAAGACCACAGCAATCCTAGACTGGCAAAGCTACCAAGGGTTCAAAACTGTTAGGAATGAACAAGTGGGTCACACACTGGGGACAGATCACTGACCAGCTGAAATGCTGGGTAAAAATAAAAGGAATGTTTGTTTGTGAATAGAGACGGTAAATTATAAGTCCATACCCTGTGACTAATTGCACAGTTAGAAATTTTGTTAGATATTTTGCTTCATTTGTGTGTGCGTGTATGTGTACTTGTGTGTGTGCATATGTGTATATTGAGAGAAAGGTGATAATTCTTTTTTTTTTTCCATTTCATGCATTTGTTGAGTATAGTGGGTTTGTCTAGTTTTATAACATAGACCAGAAGAGGTAAAGGGTCACAAAAATCCATAAAACATGACGACATGGTAATGTACAACTTTTAGTGCCTGTTTTCTGGTGACAAGGTGAGATTTTTGCTTGCAATGTGAGATAGTTGCGCTGTGATAAGCAAGACCATTGCTTAAATCTGATAAACATGTGTACAATGTTAAACCAAAAAAAATTATATTGTAGATAATTTTTACTCATTTTTGTCCATTTCTCATTTGGAATACCCTCATATTTGGGGGGAGTTTCCTTTGTTTTGAATCTGCTGCACATTATAGAAACTGGAAAGCCAGCTTCCCTTGCAGCAAAAGAGCAGGCAAAAGACATAAGCCTTAGTCTTTAAACACACACTATGGTCATGAAATGAGGATTCATGATATACAGGAGCAGGAGGATTGTGGAAGCAGTTTCAGTGACAGCGGTGATGGCAGTAACATGGATTTTCTGGATGCAATAGTGTATGCGGTGGCATCCTGTGTCCTCTATATCAGCATCATTGAAGCAAACTGTATCATTCAGTGTTCATTGACAATTGAAGTTAGAATAACCTGGTGAATTTAAATTAAAAGGAAAATAACAATAACCATTCATGGATACTAGGAAAAAATAGAATAAAGCAACAGTAGCTAGATCTTATAGTTGACAACTCTTGTTGATTCTACCTGTTTTCCACACCTAATAGAAAATTAATTTCTTTTCAATAAACTCTATGGTGTTTTTATCATTTGCAATTAGAAAGTCAATGATAAAATATTGAATTTCCCTGTTGTATTCTTTTGGTCATTTTGGTGCAGATGTGGCAAGATAATGTTCTATTAAACACATAGACTTTGATTTTTATCCAGGACAGAAAATGTCTGTTACTTTCTCATTTTGAATTTTTAATTGAAATTCCAAAGGAATCATTAATGAATGCTCAAGAGAAATATGACAGCCTCCAGGTAAAGTAGAAAATCAGTTCTGATAAAATGAAACCAGTATAGACTGTTATTTTCTCCAGTATACATGAATGAATAAGACTCTTTCCTTCTTAATTTAAATTCCATAATTTGGTTTCAAATGATATCCCGGTAAAGGACAATTTTTACTCTTCTATATTTGAGGCTTGCAGTTCTAATGAGGCTGAGTTTTAGCATGTGCAGAAGTTTCCAATTAATGAGATTAAAGAATCTAAGCTTTCACCTATTTCTCTTAACTATATCTCAGAATGATTTTTAAAGGTTAACTCATCACTGCTTTCAAGATCCATGTCTCTGATCCATTGTGGTCTCATTATTGAAGTAAATTTCTGTGTA
Organism: Graphiurus murinus; assembly: GCA_004027655.1. NCBI lineage: Eukaryota > Metazoa > Chordata > Mammalia > Rodentia > Gliridae > Graphiurus > Graphiurus murinus. The sequence continues at coordinate 2,213 of PVLC010050233.1, read as the reverse complement.
TCCAGTCTCATTATGCGTTCCAAAATGCTATGCTGTCTTTGTCTCTTTCTCCAACATTGAGGGCTCTCTACTTGTTCATTAAACAGTCCCTTCTGAAGTGCCTGCACGCTATGAAGCAGCTCCATTAATCTGCTTGGAGCTCTGAAAGATTGTATGCTACTTTCTATCGACCTTGCTTTTCCTGTTGTATATTTTCAGCCACTTGCACCCACAATTATGTGAATATCATATTCTATTATTGTTTTGATACCTGAGATCTTTCCACAAGAAAATATTTTCCACTCATCACAAGACTTTTCCATCGTTTTAAAAATACATGTCTCTGGACTTCCAATTTCTAATCTGACATATATAGAGCTTAGAAGTTGTCAATCCTAACAACAAGTAAAAAGGCAAACAACCTGAAAAAAAAATCAGCAAATCTTTTCAGATTAATTAATAAAGACCAGGCCACAGGGCAGAGAACAATTCCTCATATTATAGAGACAGAAAGGTAAGTACAGAGAATAACTTATTAGACCAGAAACTTATTAGGGTAGAAACCTCTGTGAGAACAAGTGTCAAGGTAGGAAAACTTCAAGTTCAACTGTCAAATTACTAGAAATTCAGACTGAATGGAGAGTCAAAAATTCAGGGGAATGCTATTGGGGGTGGTGGTCCCAGAGAAATGCTGTTGGGGGTGGCGGGCCCATATTTTTGCTTGTCCAGGATCTTGACCAAGTCCTCACAGTGGATATTGGAGAAAAGTTCCCTCTTCCAGAAGGGAGAGGGGGAAAGGAACAATTTTTAGAAACATAACAGGATTTTCTATTATTCTTAACAGAGTCTGCCCACAAGAGACATTTAACCAGGGATTAAGCTGCTGGGTATTATCAGACCTTAACTGACCTAAGGAAAACAAAATACCCAACCCGGGCCAGTTCTTATCCCCCAGTCTTACCTAAGGGTAGGGAGGGGACTGAGAAGCCTCATGAAGCCCGAAGTCCAGAGTTACAAACTCACCACATAATCTGGGGATACAGAACTATCCCTCTTTTCTCACAGCTTAGAGACCTGTTCAGAGCAAGTCCATTTACTTGGCAGATCACTTTTAAATATTAAAATAATTTGAAGATAAAACATATAGTTTGAAGAGGCAGAACAAATGTCAGGACCAAAGTCGAAAACAACTCTATTTAATATGCTAAGTATCTGCTATTTTGCTCTAATAATATCGTTATGGAAAATAATAGCTAGGAGTGGTGGCACACACTTGCAATCCCAGTACTTGGGAGGCTGAGGCAGGAGGACCGCAGGTTTGAAGGACGGCCTCAGCAAGTAGTAAGATTCTCATCAACCTAGCAAGACCCTGTATCAAAGTAAAAATAAAATAGGGCTGGGGGTGTAGCTTGGAGTTACAATTCCCCTAAGTTCAATACCCAGTAACACACACAAACACACACTGGCTGGGTGTGGTGGCCCACACTTGTAATCCAAGTAAATGGGAGGCTGAGGAGAATTGCAGGTTCACAGCTAGCCTGGGAAATTTAATGAGGCTGTCTGCAATTCAATGAGACCCTGTTTTTAAAATAAAAGAATAAAATAGGCCTGGGGGTGTAGCTCAGAGGTAGAATTCCCTGGGTTCAATCCCCACTCCCACATATACATACCACACATACACAATGAACTTGAAAACCATCTCATTCTTTTTAGAAAAATTTGTCATTAAAGAACCTTCATTACAGAATTATAGTTCTTAAAAGTAACAAAACTTAGCCAGGTATGGTGGTGCACACTTATGATTGCAGTACTTAGGAGGCTGAGACAGGAGGATCGCAGGCTCGTGGTCAGCCTCAGCTACTTGGTGAGGCCCTCCGCAACTTAATGAGTCCCTGTTTCAAAATAGAGAATAAATAATCGGGCTGAGGGTGCAGCTAGGAGTTAGAATGCTCCTGGGTTCATCCTCAGTCCCCTCCACCAAAAAACAAAAAAAGTAACAAAACATAGAAAAGTATAAATAAGCAAATAAAAGAAAGTACATGTCATCTGCAAATTACTAAATGACTGTAAGAGGTTAGTTTTTTTTTTTTTTTTTTTTTTTTTTGCATGCCTGTATGGTCTGTCATTCTATTCTCCATTTAATGATAGATTTACTCATTCACTCAACAAAATTGTCTTGAGAGAATACTACTGCCAGGTTTGAGAATGCAATAGTGAACAAAACAGGCTTACAA
>PVLC010050232.1:0-10179 GCA_004027655.1 Graphiurus murinus | reverse complement strand
AAAAAAAAAAAAAAAAAAAAAAAAAAAAAAAAAAAAAAAAAAAAAAATAAATAAATAAATAAATAAAGTGTTAAACCAAAATTTTAAATAATGAAGCATTTTCAATCATATTTCTCTGTTATTATTGGTGATATTTTCTTTTATACTAGGATATTTTAAGAGGAAAAATTATTACACACTAATAATAAACAAGTATATAATTAAAAATTTTATTATATATTTACTCACTGAATTTAAATTTCTGCTAGTGGCATATGTTTTATAATATAGGTAATATTGACAATTTTAAGTAATAAAATAAAAAATAACTCAAGAGAGCAATGGATTTTTTTCTATGCAACCTTAAATGACAAGACACAGTGGACTCATGTTTATAAAACTTGGATTGAGTTAATTAAGACATGTATTACTACTATCACATGATAAATAATGAAAATAAATTAATGGGGTTTCCAAATCAAGTTTGAAAAAAGATAGATATAGAAGTGAGAAAATAAATGGAACTAAGAACATAGCATAATTTAAAAATACTTAAACTGGTAAATAAATCTAAGAGTCAGTTTGTCCAATTCAATGAAGAAAATGTAGATAACATACTAGAATAAGAAATGGAAAACAACTCCGGATACAGTAAAATGAAAAATACTTTATAATAGACTTGCTCTTAAGGAATGTAGTCCCTTCTCATATTAGAAGAATGTCTTAGGAAACTGAATTCACATTGCATTCATAAAAAATTACTAATACATTTAATGTATTTCCAAAATCATTAAGGAAAAGTGCAGAGAGAATTATATGCATAATTAGATTTTTTTTTTTTTTTGCAGTACTAGGGATGGAACCCAGGGGCATTCTTCCTCCGAGCTATACCCCCAGCCCTATTTTTTATTCTTTATTTTGAAACAGGGTCTCACTAAGTTGTGGAATGCCTCACTAAGTAGCTGAGGCTGGCCATGAACCCGAATCCTCCGGTTTCAGCCTCCCAAATGCTGGGATTACAAGCATGTGCCACCACACCTGGCTTACATAATTAGCTGTTAACCATTCTATAATACTACTTCATGGTATTTTCTTATATTTTCTCATATTGTTAAAATATTATGTCTATTTGTGTTTGCTTTTCTTGTGCTTTAGAAAGGTAGTTGACATAGATTGAAGCTCTTAAGCAGGGCATATAAAAAAAATTGAAAAATAGCTATGGGGCAACTTGAGAAGAAAATGTTTCATCTCTTCTTATCACAAGAAGATATATTCAATATGAATAATTATTTCAATATAAGATGAAAACTTAGTTGAATTTAAAGAAAGTTTATTTTAAATATTTAATATTACTTACTAATATATGCTTCATCAATTCAAAAGTTCTTCTCAACATATACTCTAATGTAGAATCTATAAAAGAAAAGACTAATGGATTTGAACATGTAAAAATTAAATAAGCTTGAGTATTAATTATCTAAAATAGAAATTAAAGCATAAGTTACAAATGGAAATAATAACAGGTGGATTTCACATTACAAATCAGAGACTCAAGTAGCAATTCCACATCTATGATTTCAGATTATGTGCAAATTCTAACAGCCAGAATGCTCCTCTCAGCTTTACTTATATAATAAAGTAATTAAAATGAATATATGGTAAGGACAAAGTAAGTATATAAAAATAGTGGTTAGTTAAATAAATGTGTCAGGAATTTAAAAGTATATTGTAAAAGAACATTCTATTGAATATCAAATAGTATGAGAAAATATCCTGCCTATTTTGCTAAAATGATAAAGTAGGCTTTCAAATAGTATGCCTGATGTAACTTGTTTACTGTAAAATTAAAATTCATATATACATATTGTAACTTATAATAATAATATAATAGAAAGTCTGCATTTTATTCCTTTGCTAACATTTCAGTGGTGCTATTACAAGTTTTACATTTCTTCTTTGTATTTTGTATTTTTTTATATTATGCATAGTGAAAATGTATTACTTTTTATTTAGAACAAATAATTGAATTTTTTAAGAATAAAGTATTGCTAGTGCAAAATAACTAAATAAAGGGGAAAGGTAAGTGACAAATTTTGAAAAATATTTGCAAAAATGGCAATTAATAATAAAATAGATTTTTCTACTTGATATGTTATAGGCCACTTAGAGAAAGGCAATCTCTCCAAAATAAAAATAGAGAATATAAAGATTTAATTTCCCAGTAATAGCCAGTAAACTAGTAGCTAATAGCCAGTAAGCATATGAAAACCACTCTATTTTGTTAATAATACAAAGATATTAAATACACAGAGATTAAATTCTTCATCAAATTTGAAATATTTTAAAATATAATATTCAGTGCTAACAGGGATGATATAGGAGGCAATATTTTGTGTAAGGCTGTGTAAATTAGTATAATTTTTTTTTTAAATCAATTTGTCACAACTGTATTACATCATTTACTATTCTCACATTTTGCTGGAAGAACTTCTGGTAGAAGAGGTGGAGGCAATTATTTTGTGTATGTTTTAGTGATATTATAGTGATAAACCAAAAATGATTGCTAATACAGATTGATGAATGGTACAAGTATGAAACAAGTATTTAAGGCAATATCCTGAAATCATTAAAGTAGTATTAGAAGAACATTTAATGCTATTGTCAAGTAATCACCAATGGAAAAATAAAACAAAACACTGCTCATTATGATTAACTTCTGATTTTTAAAATATGCTGTTTAAAAAGACTGAACAGTTGTATATGGAATTTAAAAGTTATTTCACATTATAAAATGAGTTTTTTTACTTTAATTTTTCTATAATTCCACATTTTATAGGGCAAGCCATATTTTTATATATTAGTAATAAAAATAAAAATGAAAATCATCAGAATTAGGATGAAGCTGGAAGTATTTACTGAGTGTGTAATAGATTTATGCTTTTTTTGTTACATTCATTCTCTCATCTTCTTCTCACAAAGTGTTTTAAATACCATTTTTGTCCTCCCCATGTTAAAGATGAATAAAAGGAAATTTAGAGCTGATATGTAATTGTGCAGCTAAGAAGACTTATGATTATAATTTTTAAAGTTGGCTTTTAAAGCAAGGCATATAAAATGATCATGTGGTATGTCTCAGGTGGCATCTTCGGTCCACACCATCTCTTCTTTCTCTGCTGCAGTGTCGAGCTTCTTACTATCTATGACCATACCAGATCAGTTTTGTGTCTCTATGCTTTTGTATGTGACATCAATTCTGCCTGCACACTCTGCCATTTCACATGTGTGACTCCTTCTGATAATCACAACTTAATTTTCACTGTTACCAGATGCTTCTAGATAGAATTAGTCATTTCCTCTATTTTCCTAAGTCCTTTGAAATATTTTAATTATTGAGCTATTGTGATAACCAATTTATATCTTAATCTGCAAACTTCCTTGGAGTATTAACTGTCTTGGTCATCCAGACTATAGGAAGTCACCCAATGTCTGTCTAGAACAAGCTATTTATATGTGTTTTGGGACAACTGATTAAGTCAACAAAAACATTAACTTGACAAAGTTTACTTTTTGTGGAGTTTCCATTCACTACTGCAGTTCTTTCCATAATGACTGTTCTTCCTTTGTCAGAATACTGGTTTCACTAGTGTTAGTGATATCCCATTTCATGATAGATGTGTAGTATGGTGCTGATGAAAAGGGCTGGGATAAGGAAGAAGGAGCAGAAATGAAAGGGTCAGCTGGGTATCTCTTAGAATTTCTGGAAACTCCCATGGAGGAAGAGTTGTGCTATCTCTGTCAGGCTCTCCAGAACTTCCCAGTAGCATTCCTTTGCCAATCATTTGTCAGACTCAGGAATAGGAGCCCATTCTTCTAACACTTCTATAACCATAGAATTTCCCTAAAGAAGTGGTGTGCCCTGATGTCCTCTGCTTGTGAATGTTCTGCCTAGGTAAGTCTTCCTTGAGTTAATCAGGGGGTACTCAAGACCTGAAGAAGGAATATGTCCTGTTGAGGCTGCAGGGCCTTGGGAGCTTCCTGACCCAGAAAACTTTACAAGAAAGAATTGGAAAAAGCCTGGGTAACATTTTTTGTGGCTTCAGATATGATTTATGACCCAGAAGGTGGAAACTGAGGCCCAAGGAAGAAAGGACCTCATGAGACCTTTTCAGCATGGACAGAAGAGTGGAGTCAGATATCCCATCCAAACCTGCCCAAACCTTGTCCAGTTGAGCAACTGAACCTGTAAATGAGTTCTTGGTTGTTTGGCTCTTGGTAAAGAATCTTACCTGGAGCCAGGCATGGTGATGGATGCGTGTAACCCCAGTATGGGAGGCTGAGACAGGAGGATCACAGGTTTGCGGCCAGCCGCAGCTACTTAGTGAGGCTCTCCACAACTTAGTGAGACCCTGTTTCAAAATAAAGAATAAAAAAATAGGACTAGGGTTGTAGCTTGGAGGTAGAAAGCCCCTGGGTCAATCTCCAGTACTGAAAAAAAAAAAAAAAAAAGAATCTTACCTGTGTCCAATAGAGTCTTCTTTCTTGATCAGATCTGCCTGATTTTCATCTAAGAGCTCTAACTCTGTTTCAGAAGAGCCAGAGGAGGATCCAGAGAAGTCTTTCTCCTTGTCTTGGCTGAGCCATTAACGGCTGCAGCTGAGTCACTGCTGCCCTCTGTCTCAGCCATGAGTGAGCACACTGTGTGGGTTGGCCATGCTTCCAGTCCTGACATTGGGAAAATTATTCCCAGCTGTGCCCCTTTTGCCCTCAGGGCTAGTTGAAAGGATGGAGCCTGTATTTCCCCTAGGTGATATTAAGCTCGCCCAAGCTCCCTTCCTAACCCTTCCTCACAGGGACCTGATCTTTCTGGAATCTAGTGTCTTTTGATGAAAAATTTTAGATGCCAACAGGATAAAATTCAAGAAAGAAAACCCAAATTCTAGGTAAAGATAGGTAGCATTGTGTAGATAAAAGGTACTAAAACCTTGAAATTAGTGTGACTTAAATTTAATCACAGCTAGGTGTGGGGTTGCATGTCTGTAATCCCAGTATTTGGGAGGCTGAGACAGGAGGATCTCAGGTTCAAGCCAGATTCAGCAACTTAGTGAAGTTCTCAGCAACTTAATGAGACCCTGTTTCTGAGGAAAAAAAATAAGGCTGGGGGTACAGCTTAGAGGTGGAGTACCCCTGGATTCACCCCTGGAGACAGCACCATATACAGACCAAAAAAAAAAAAAAAAATCCTGATTCTTAACTCTCTGGTTGGTGATGCTCAGCAATTTTATTAAAATCTTGGACCTTGAGTTTCCATATTGCTTAAAGATAACATGTTTATTTTATAGGACTGTAATTATGATGATTTAAATGATTTATTAATGAAACCTGTCACACAGAAAATAATTATTCATTTGTTCAACATACATTCATTGTGTGTCTTCTAAATATCAGGTGCTCTTCTAGGCATTAGATGATATAAGTAAAACAAAGAGAGATGGTCTCTGTGCTCATAAAGCTTGTATTTTAATGGAGTAACCAGGAAAACCACAAGTAAATAATTAAGAGCATAAAACTAAGTAGCTCTCATTAAATCCATGAGGGGAGAAATAGAAAACTGTAAGGGAAAAAGATATACCTTTTATTAGAATTATTATTTTTAGTTACTTAGTCCTATGCTGATTATTGTCACGGAAAATGTATAAGGAGAAGATATAATCCCCGGTCACTAGTTGTTCAGGTGACTTGAAGCTATTGGACTTTGAGATAGCCAGTTAATAGTGTAAGGCAGAACTAGATGGTATTAAATCATTTAAATTAGATTTTTAAAAGTCATTCTATTTTAGTGAAAGGAAAAATTTTCATGATTTTTAAATTGTAGAACCACTTAAATTGCAAAACAATATGAAAAATACCTTAATTCCATCAATAGGGGATAACTAAAAATTATAAAATTTTCATGATAGACAATGAACTGCTATTTAACTGTAGAAATATATTAGTAGTCATGTTCAAATTAAGATGAGCACTTACCTTTCTGATTCATTTTTGCAATGCTATTTTTTGTGTGTGTGTCACCAGGGATTGAACTCAGGGGCATTCTACTTTCGAGCTACAGCCCCAGCCCTATTTTTTTATTCTTTATTTTAAAACAGGGTCTCACTAAGTTGTGGAGGGCCTCACTAAGTTGCTGAGGCTGGCTGTGAATCTGCAATCCTCCTGTCTCAGTCTCCCAAGTACTGGGATTATAAGCGTGCACCACCACACCCGGCTTGCAATACCATTTTCTAATAAAAGGTACAACTAGTTTTTGGAGAAATGCTAATTCTAGGACCAGGGAAGAAAATATATACAATAATCCTAGATCTTTTATAGTGGGAAAGTAAAGCTGAGCCAGGCAGGGTGTCACACACCTGTAATTCCAGCTATTGGGGAGGATTAAAAATCAGGCTGAATAACTTGAGGAGTGTTGTGGGATCACACCGTCCCACTTGTGGGTCCTTGGCCTCCATGATAAAAAGAATTTTAACATGTGCCAGTCAGGAACAAAAGGTAGATATTTATTCAGGAAAATAAGGGTGCAGGTAAATGGCTTCTGGGGTACCCGCAGGAGAGAGAGAGCTTTTCTGTGTTTCCAGTCCTTATATAGATTTTCCAAGAGGGGGTTGGCACAGAAGAATTCCAGACCTCCTCCTCACAGGTATAGGTGGGAATCCAAAGGAGGGTGGGCACAGAAAAAGTTGGATCCTCCTCCTCCTCAGGTTTCAAGATGGATCTGACCTTGGCCCTGAATCTCAGGTGGGGGCAGGGATTCAGGGGATTAGTGTGTGGGACCTCCTAAGAACTTCCAAGGGGTGGAGTTAGCTTACGAACTCTCCAGATTTTAAAACTATCCTTTCCCTTTCCTTCCCAATGTCTCCTTCCTGCCTAAATTTTATTCCTTTCTACTCTACCTCATCAGGAGAATGTCTCAAAATTTAAAAAAAGAGCTAGAGATATAGGTCAGTGGTAGAGCACTCCTGGGTTCAATCCCCAGTACTGGAGGGGGAAAAAAAAAAAAGAACCAAAAGAAAGAAGAAAAGCACATTTTTTGATTATGTCAAAGAAAGACAAGTCAAATGAAAGAGATCTGTAATCATTTGAGCAACGAAATAGAAATAAAGTAGTATTGGATTATAATTTAAAGTACAAAATAAAGAGTTCACTAGTACCTAATGATGTAAATCAATGACTGACTAGCAAAAAGGAGAGAATTAACAAATCTCTAGTGGAGAAGATACTCTACTTGCAAGCAATTAGAGCATAACTAAACATTTTTTAGTGTGGGCTTAACTTGGTGACTTCTGAAAATGGAGGGGATGGGGAGATTTAATAATAGAGAAACATGACAAACACTACCTCATCGAGGTGACCAAGATTAACATCAACAGTACCATGACATGTTGATATAAAGTTTCCTAGATAGGACACTGATGAAAATGATACTTTACTCCTATAATCCTTTTCCTTAAAACATACCCATTGGAAAAACCGCAAACAAACCCAAAACATGGGGAATTCTACAAAACATCTGTCCATCATTCCTCAAAACAAGAAAAGTCATCAAAAACAAGAAAAGTCTGAGAAACTAGCACAACCAAGAGAAACCCAGTTGAGATTTGAGGACTGCAAGCAAGGGGGTATCCTGGATGTCATCCTGGAACATAAAAAAGACATTAGATAAAAACTAAGGAGATCTAAATAAAGTATGGACTTCATTAATAATAATGTGTCATACTTCATTTATTGTGACAAATGTACCATTTTGATATAAGGTGTTGATAGAGGGAACTGCCATGTGGGATATATGAGCACTCGTGTACTATTGTTACAACTTTTCTATAAATTTAAACCTAGCCTAAAAATTTTTAAGGTTATTTTAAAAATCAAAGTGAAGAATATATACGCACCATACAACATAAACTTTACATTTTATGAAGACAAAATTATGAGTATATAAGTAAAATTTATTATTAGAAAATTTTTGGCAGGATGTGGAACACATTGATATTGTTGATTCTGAACAAGGAAATGGGGACACAGAGAAGGTCAGTGTTGAAAGGGACATCTACTTTTGGTCACATGTCATTTTATACTGATTGACTTTTTTTGACCCAAAAACTGAATTTTGAAATGAATTTAGACTTATAAAAGAGCCACAAAGTAATATGGATTTTTTTTATAGACTTCATTTAGTTTTTCCTAATTTTAAAATCCTACATGACCATGATTCACTTATCAGAACTAAAAGTTTAGATTGTTGCAATATTATTTTAACTAAACTATGGGCTTTATTTGAATTTAATCAGTTTTGCCACAAATGTCTTTTCTTATCTAGGATTGGATCCAGGAAACTATAGTACATTTCATTATTATATATCCTCACTTTTCTCCAATTCGTGACATTTTTCTTAATGTCCCCTTAGGTTTTATGAGTTTGGTACTTTTGAAGAGTACTGATCAGGTATTTTGTAGAATGTCTCTGAATTGGAGCTGTCTTTTGATTTTTAATGATTAGACAAAGTTATTGTTTGGTTTTGTTTCTATTTTTGTGGTGAGGGGCAATAATACCACATAGGTGAGGTCCCTTTCTCATCATGCAAATGATAAAAATATGACTGGGCACTAGTTACATTAATCTTAATCCCTGATTAAGATGGCATCTGCCAAATTTCTCCAGTGTAAAGTTGCTTCTTTTCTTTTTCCATACTCAGAAGTAAGTTTTAAAATCCAACCTACCTTGGAGGTAGAGGGAATTTTTATCATGTACAAGTATTCATCTTTTAATTTAAAAGAAAGATATTTGAAACCAAACAAAACAGGGAAAGGGCATTCCAGTTGACTATATGGTGGCCATCACCACTACTATTACTGCCACCAATATCTTTTCTGCAATTACTGCCTTATAATCTTGGCATGTACTAACCCTTTCACGTTGCATAGTTTTCCTCTTAATTTTCACTTAGTTAACTCCTACACAATCTTCAGATACCATCCTGAATGTCACTTCCTCAATGAAGTCTCCTCCAACCCTGAATGAAGTTAAGAGTCTTTCATTTTGCTTCTCAGAGCACTAGGTTATTTTTCTTCATAACAGTGATTGAAATTTGAATTGCATGTATGTTTGTGCAGTTTGTTGTTTAATTTCTCTATGGGACTGTAATATCTTTGAGGGCAGGGACTTGACTTTGTTCATCACTGTAAGTACACTACTTAGCAGTATGTGAAAAGGGTTGGAAAATGAGTATGAAATCTGGGAGAACACTGAAGATACTTATATAATAATAGTTTAGAAGTAAGGGCCTGCCTAGGATAATGACAGTGACAATGAAAATTGGAATTGAACCAAGGTTTGAGTTAGAATATTGCCAAGGAATAGTGAATAAGATAGGAGGCTGACTGACATTTCTATAGTAGCACTTACACATGTAAGTTATACCACAGTAAAGCATTTTGCACAATACCATCTTGTTGTTCTATAGCTATTTATTTTCTTGTCTTACACAAGGTGCTAAAGAGCTCCTAGAGGGCAGCATCTTGTCACTATTGTAGTCTCAGGATTCAGTGTTTACATATTCACTGATAAAATGCAAGAATATGCTAGTGAAAGCTGGGGTCAGAAAAAGGGCAAGAAAGATGTTTTTAAAAAGATTTAGAGTTTGGGTTATGTTTGTCTAGAAACTTGTTGTCTGATGTGTGCCTTGACATGTAAGCAGAAACATCTGAGAGACAATTAGAAATTTAGAACAATTCACATCTCAATGAGAGGTTAGGGCTAGGGAAACATTCTGGGGATTGGGCATTCATTTGATAACTTACTGAATACTAATTGTTTGCTAGGCACTGGACTAGATCTCAGAAATACAAACATGAATAGTAAGCTGGCCTTACTATGTCCTTTATGCATATAAAAATACAATTGCAATGTCTTTAAGACTTAACAGTCATTACACAAGATACCATTTGTGTACAGAGGGTAAACTCAGTTTTCCTTAGAGGAATCACCCAGAGATTCACAGAAGAGAAATTAGTAGAGCTGAATCTCAAATGATCTGTAAGAGTTAATTTGGTCTAGGATATATGAGGTGAGAGGCAGGAATTGTAGACAAGACAAAGGAATGAGCAAAGATGTAAAGATTTAATAATAATGTCTACCTTTGGTTGAAGACT
>PVLC010050231.1:0-10179 GCA_004027655.1 Graphiurus murinus | reverse complement strand
AGCAGCTGAACTGGTCACTTCCTCCAGGGACTTAAGAGGCACATTTAAAGACCAGTATGTGACTGGTAAGCATCATGACAGTTACTGTCAGCATTCCATGTGATCACAGCCAACAAATGAGTGGTAGTTTCCCTGAGCCATCAAAGCTTAGTCAGCTCAGCCACAAGCTCAGAACAGAATAATCTCTGACTCTGCTGAGTTTAAACTCAGTATTCATAGAGGTCAGCACTCTGCAGAGTCTCACGGGTTCAAAACCAGGAGGGAGGCAGTGCTATCCATGGGACATTGTACCTCAACCAGCAGTTTGCAGGCTCTGAAAGGAACATTATAGTCTCTGCTGAGTTTGGGCCTGGAGAACACAATGGCCAGAAACCAATCAGAGACTACTGTTTCCCTGCACTGACTAATGTTTTTTAAAAGAGGTTTCAAGGGGACAAACTCAAAAGTTTAATTATATAAGACAGATTTGTTGAGGCAAATATATTCCCACAGAATAGGCTTTATTATAAGAAACAAGAAATAGACACAGGACTCACACAAAGAAGAAGAGGAAGAGGATGTCAAGACAACATAAATACAAACCTGAGAATTCTTAAAATAGGAGAATGAAGAACAATGAGGAAGCAATAAACTCCCATAAATCAACAACAAGGGAGATCACCAATACAGAGCTGCAGAAATGCCAGAAGGAGAATTCAGAATTTGATTTTAGATATGATCAAAGGCCTCAGAAATAAAATCAGAGAATGTGTACAGGAATGAAAGGACATATGAAGAGAGAAATTGAGGTCCTAAGTAAGTACCAAAAAGAGGTTTTGAATAAAATGTAGACAATAAATGAATTAAAGACATCAATAGAAACTATGTCGGGCAGACTAGACCACGTGGAAAACAGAGTTTCACTCTTGGAAGATTGCTAATTCAAAACTGACCATGTAGTCAACAATATAGACAAGACAATATGACAACAAAACAAGAACATTCAAGAAATATGGAATAATATGAAATGACTTAACATAGATAATGAGAATTGATTAAGGTCTAGAAGCATAAACATAGGGATATAGAAACCTCTTCAGAGTAATAATATCAAATAATCACACAACTATAGATTTGAACATCTACATAGAGGAGACATTCATAACACTAACAGGACAAAATCAAAGAACTCCATACCACAAAATAATCAAAATGACTAACATAAACCCCAGGGAAAGGAATTTAAATGAATTCAGGGGCAAAACAATAAGAATCACTCCAAACTTCTCAACCCAAGTCATGAAAGCCAGGAGAGATTGCTGTGATGTATTTCAAATCCTGAAACAAAACACTATCCAAACAAGACTGATATATCTAGAAAAGATATGATTCAAAATTGACAGAAAAATAGTAACTTCTCAAACAAGCAGAAACTAAAATAATTCATGGCTACTAAGCCAGCACTAGAGAAAATACTTAAATAAATAAAACACAAAGAAAAAAAAAGAAATAAATCCCAGAATCAGAGGAGGTACAAATTCCACCAGATGGGTAACTACACAAAGAAAATAACTAACATTTTATGAAACATAAAATATAACTCAAAATGACAGGAAACAAAAATCAACTCTGAATGATTACATTGAATGTCAAAGATCTAAATTTCCCAATTAAAAAGCATAGACTCACAATGTGGATTTAATAACCTAATCCAATTACCTGTTGCTTGCAGGAAACTCACGTTATAGGCAAATATATTTATCAGATAAAGATGAAGTTATGCAAAAATATAATCCATGCAAGTGAGACTAAAAACAAACAAGGGTAGGAATTCTTATATTCAACAAAGAAAACATTAAGCTAAAACTTATCAGAAGACCCAAATCGGGTAATGTTTAGTCACATCTTACTAATAAAAGTAACAATGCAAGAAGATATAATGATAGCAAATATCTGTACCCCAAATGTGAGCACACCAATTTGCATAAAACAAACTCTTTGGGATATTAGGACTCAAATACACACAAATACAATAATATTGTGAGACTTCAGAACACCATTAACACCATTAGGTCAATCTACCAGGCAAAAGATGAGTAAAGACTCTTCAGCTAAAGAATACTCTTCAGAGCTAAAAAAAATTGACTTAATAGACATATACAGAATATTCCAACCAACAACAGCTGAATAAACTTTCTTTTCAGCTTTGCATGGAACCATCTCCAAAATAGAGTGCATTCTGGGCCACAAAGCAAGTACTAGCAAATTAAGAAAAATGTAATGTAATTCCTTGCATGTTTTCAGAGAGTAATGGAATGAAAGTAGAAATCGATAATACAGATACCAAAAGAAATTACATCAATACATGGAGACTGAATGATACAACTTTAGAATGAGGACTGTATCAAAAAATAACTAAGTATAAAATAAAAAAATCCTAGAATTAAATGAAAATAGAGACATGACATATCAAAATTTATGCAACACTTTGAAGGCAGTCTTAAGAGGAAAATTTATAGCACTGAGTGCCCACATAAAAAAAAAAAAAACCCAGAAAGTCACCAAATAAACAACCTAATGACACATCTCAAGGAACTAAAAAAAAAACAGGAACAGTTTAATCCCCAAACCAGTAGAAGGCAGGAGATAATTGAAATTGGAGCATAAATAAATGAAATAGAGAACAAGAACAACAACAAAATACCAAAGATCATAAAAGAAAAAAAACTGGTTCTTTGAAAAGATTAATGAGACAAACTTATCTAACCTAAACAAAAGAAAGAAAGAATCAGCACAAATTATTAATATCAGACATGAAGAAGGAGGCATCACTACAGACAATAGAGAAATCCAGAGGATCATCAAAAACTATTTCAAAAGTTTATTCTCCAATAAACTGGAAAACATAAAAGAAATTGACAGATTTTTAGACAAATTGAACCAACTCAAAATGAACCAACAAGGTACAGAAAACCTAAACTGGTCAATAGCAAGCAAAGAGGTATAAATATCAATAAAATTCTTTTATCAAATAAAATCCCAGTCCAGAGAGTTCCTAGCTGAAATTTACAAAACCTTTGTAGAAGAAGTAAGCCCAATTATTGACAAGTTATTCCATGAAATTGAAAGAGATGGAACCCTTCCTTCTGTGATACCAGTATCACCGTTATACCAAAACTGAATAAAGAATCCTCAAGAAAAGAAAATTAGAGACCAATATCCTTCATGAACATAGGTGCAAAAATTCTAAGCAAAATACTAGCAATACATAGCATTCAATACCATATCAATAAAATTGTACACAATGACCAAATCAGTTTCATTTTCAGGGATGCAAAGTTGGTTCAATGTCAAATCAATACATTTCATTCACCACATAAACAGAACTAGGGACAAAAAACACATGATCATCTCGATAGATACTAAAAATAAAGCATTTGACAAAATCTAGCATCCATTCATGTTAAAAACATTGCAAAACATTTGAATAGAAGGAACTTATCCTAACACCACTAAGACATTATACAATAAACCTAAAGCCAACATCATAATGAATGGAAAAAAAGACTTCAAAATTTCCTTTGAAATCAGGAACAAGACAAGGATGTCAACTATCAACACTCCTTTACAATATAGTTTTCAAGACTCTCATCAGAGCAAAAATGCAATATATAGATATCAAAGAAATTCAAATATAAAAAGAACTGAAATATCTCTATCTGCAAATGACATGATTTTATATTTACAACTACCTCCAAAAAACTCAACTAAAATACTTATAACGGTGATGAACAAATTCAGCAAAGTAGCAAAATACAAAATCTAAAAAAAAAATCAGTAGAATCTACTGAAAAAGAAATCCAGAAAAAAATTCCATTCATAATAACCTCAAAAACAATAAAATATCTAGGAATAAATCTAACCACGGAAGTCAAAGACCTCTACAGTGAAAATTATAAAACATTAAAAGAATAAATTGAAAAAGGTCTTAGAAGATGGAAAGAAGCCAGCATGGTGACGCACGCTTGTAATCCCAGCATTTGGGAGACTGAGACTGGAGGATCTGGGTTCGCGGCCAGCCTCAGCTACCTAGTGAGACACTCTGCAACTTAGTGAGACCCTGTTTCAAAATAAAGAATAAAAAATAGGGCTGGGGATATAGCTCGGAGGTAGAATGCCCCTGAGTTCAATCCCTAGTACCGCAAAAAAAAAAAAAAAAAAAGGAAAGATATTCCATGCTCTTGAATAGGCAGAATAAATATCAAATTGATCCTTCTACGAAGAGTAATCTACAGAGTCAATCAAATCCCTATCAAAATACCAATGTTATTCTTTAAAGACCTAGAGAAATTAGTCCTTAACTTCATATGGAGAAACAAAAGATCCAGAATAGCCAAACCAATTCTCATCAATAACAGCAATGCAGGAGGCATCACAATTTATGGCTTCAAATAATATTATTGATTTATAGTAATAAAAAAGCATAATACTGGCAAAATAACAGACACATAGACCAACAAAGTGGAATAGAAGATACAGAAACAAATCCACATACTTATAACCAATTGATTTTTGACAAAGTTGCCAAACACATATGTTCAAGAGTAGACAACAGTGTTGGGAAAACCAGTTATCTATTTGTTGAAAAATGGACTTAGATCCCTACTTTTGACCCTGCACAAGAGTCACCACAAGATGTATAAAAGACTTGGAAATTAGACCAAAGCCTGAAATTACAAGAGGAGGACAAAAATACAACACTCTTCCATATAGGCACATGTAGAAACATCCTTAATAAGACCCCAAATTCAGGAAATGAAAATAGAATTCATAATTGGGATGGCATTAAACTAAAATGTTTTAGTTTATCAAATACAACTGTCAAGAGTATAAAAAGAGAACCTAGAGAATGGGAGAAGATCTTTGACAGCTATTCCTCTGATAGAGAATTAATATCTAGGATTGAACAATGTACTTAAAACACAGAGCTAAAAAAAAATCAAGAAATGGACAATTGAACTAAATAAACACTTCACAAAAGATACAAATGGCCGATAAATACATAAAAAATGTTCAACCTCATTAGCAATCAGGGAGATGCAAATAAAAACCACACTGAAATTCCATAAAACTCCAATCAGAATAGAAATCATCAAGAAGTGAAATAATAAATGATGACAAGGATATGGAGAAATAGAAACTCTTATACACTGTTGTTGGGATTGCAAATTAGTAAAGACATTATGGAGAAAAATGTAGAGATTCTTCAGAAAATTGGGAATAGATCCACCATATGATCCTGGGTATCTTTCCAAAAGGACTGAAATCAGAGAATTATAGCAATGCAATGCGTAATTCACAATAACCAAATAATTATGGAACCATCCAAAGATTTCCATCAACAGAGGAATGGATACAAAACTATGGAATATATACACAATTGGAGAACATTATGTTAAGTGATATTAGCCAGTCATAGAAAGTAAAAGATCATATGTTTTCTCTCATACACAGAAGTTAGGTAGTAAATTGGGATATAAGAATGGACTTTTGCTAATGGAGGAGAAACTCCAGTGGAGACAGGTTGGTGGAAGTGGTCTAGGTGAAGTGGGTAGAGAAGATAAGAGAGTGAATCAATGAAGGAATCACTTCCAGTAATCCTTTGTACATATGTGAGAATATTAATGCCAATTAAAACATTCTATATGGGGAAGAAATGGTGTAAGGAGAAAGCCAGGGGGAAAATCCACCAAGTGAAAAAATAAGATAAGTTAGTATTCATTTTTCTAGGAAAAGAAGCAAGAATAGTAAATTTTATTTTATTGCAGAAATTACCCTTAGACAGTATGATATATTTAGCCACATGAAAATGATTTCTTTTCTTATGAGGGTTTTCATAAAATTTAGAAAAATAATTATGATAAAAGATTTCTAATAGATCTAATTTTAGGACTACATTCCTTTAATGATTCTACATTATTGAGTACTTTTTTGTTATTGGCAATGAAACTCAGGGGCATTCTAAATCTGAGCTATACTCCCTACCCTATTCCATTTTTTAAAATTATTTTTCAATAGTCTTGCTATGTTGCTGAAGATCTTGCAAAGCTGCTGAAGCTGGCCTTAAATCTGTCATCCTCCTGTCTCAGACTCCAACTACTGGAATTGTAGACATATGGCACCATGCCTGGCTATTATGCACATTTCAGAGTTAAAATTTGCTCAAGTTATGTGGCAACTTTGAATAAAATTCACCATTTTCAAGTTGAATCATTGAAAACACATGATATGTGTTTTCCTATATTCTGATTTTGCTTTTACATTTTCTTCTCTTCTAGGTATTCAATAAATTACTACTCCCAAATACAAATATTTATAAAAGTATCCATGCGACAATGTTAACACATATCTAATTCCATGCCTCTCATAAAGTATGTTTTAGGCTCATTTACTGTGGATTTATTTTAAAATTAAATTTAAATAATTTCAATGAAATGAGAATATATTTACAATTAAATTAAAATATTTAAAGGGTCAAATAATATCCAAACATATTTTGCATGTAAACTATTTAGTCTATGAATTCCAAGAACATTTGGGAAGCAAGGAAGAGTAATTAAATAATGTCTTGTATGAAATTTAAAATAAGTCTTGGTGAGCTGGGTGTGGTGGCACACTCTTGTAATCCCAGTACTTGGAAGGCTGAGACTGGAGGATCTGGGTTCGCAGCCAGCCTCAGCTACTTAGTGAGGCACTCCATAACTTAGTGATACCCTGTTTCAAAATAAAGAATAAAAAATAGGGCTGGGGTATGGCTCGGAGGTAGAATGCCCCTAAGTTCAATCCCCAGGACTGCAAAAATGAAAAAAAAAAAAGTCTTATCTATAGTTGTGAAAGAGTTATCACAGATGCAAGTGCTACTCATTTTGAAATTATAAATTATATAAACCTCAAAGGTTTGAATTTGAAGACAACCTTAGCAACCTATCAAGACCCTATTTCAAAACAAAAAATAAAATAGGGATGGGAATATAGGTTGAAGGTGGAATGCCCCTGATTTCAATCCCCAGTACCACAAAAAAGAGCAATAATTTTATTTAAATATATTACTGATACTTTCCTTACAATTATGGCATTCTTGATAAAATGGTCAATACCAACCCACTAGCAAAATACTAACAGAATTATAAACAAAATGCAAATAAAAAGACAAACACATATTGATTAAGTGAGTTAGCTTATTCTGTGAACCTCAAATATTCACAGCATTTTTGCTTTGGTTAATAACTAAGTACTATTTGACTACTTCGATTATTAAGTGAAATAATTTTCCCTTTTCCCCTCTTTTTCCTAAAGCAAAATCTTTGAGCTATCTTTATCTTTGTACAACTTTCATAAGATGTTCATAGTAAATCATATATTCATCATGATCAGAATTTCCTGTAAAAATGAACTAGATAAGATAATTTTTCTCAAGATATTGAGGTTTATCATATGCAACATTTTTATGCAAAACTTTAGGTATATCATTGAAATATTCTTAAAATTTGTTTTTATATATAAGATTTGAAAACAAAGTTCAATTGGAAAACACAACCATTTATCACTAGACATCATAGAATGTTTTGGTGAAAGTAAAGGGAGAGCCCATAAGAAAAACTTGCATAGAAAAGAGAATGGAAAATACATAAAACTACCTAATTTATTTGCCTAAACCTAACTTTATCTCCCAAATTTCAGAAACTCAAATTATCATTATTAGATTCCAATTACAATAATGTAATTTTTTATTTAATGTAATGCATCTTTTTTAAGGATCATATGGCTGGTATACTCTGTGTAATGAAAACTAGGGCTTACAATAAAGCACATTTTCATGTGGAGAGAGAAAAAATACAATAAAGAATGTATCCATCCTTCCTTGCTTCCTCCATATATTTCATCTAAACAAGTGTTTATTTAGAGTCAAGTATGAAGTAGTTTTGTGGGAGATATCAGAGTAATCAAGGACATGTAAGCAACTTTACCATTAACTAGCTCAGAATCTACAACAAAATGCAACAGTAATTAAATATATTAACAACGGAATTCAATTGTACATTTTAATTAAGTTAATTAAAAAGGGAAAAACATGGCTGTCTCAACACAATTTCAAGAAGTTTTTATAAACCTCACTTGGTGGGTGTTTGTGGTACTATATTTCATATGTATATACAAGATACTATGAAATGCAAAGGTGAAGGTAAAAGAAAGTAAACTATTATAAGCAATATTTTTTTTGTCCAGAAGACAAGGAAATTAATCATGTTAAATTTTTGAAAGAAGCATTTTAGAGTAGGCTGAGCAACAACCTTCCTTGCTCATGATTTGGCCTATTAAGACTCTACTGCATGATAATTTAAACTTTAAGAGACCTACTTTAATTATATGCTCTGGGCAGACTCTACATGTAGCATAGGATGATATAAAACTAAAATATACCACCTTAACCATCTTCAAAAAATGGAAGTTTTGCTGATTTCAGTTATAAAAATTATGTGAAAAATGATACATTTGTATGCAATGATTACTGACTTCTCATTCCAACGGATTTTTCCCAAATCTAATGAAGACAGAATAGAAATAGACACTTCATGAAAGAAGAAATGCAAGTAGCTAATAAATGTATGAGGAAATATCCAACATAATTAGCAATCAGAGAGATGCAAATCAAAACTACCTTGAGATTTCACCTAACTCCAATTAGAACGGCAATCATCAAAAACACAAACAACAAAGGCTGGCAAGGGTGTGGAGAAGTGGGAATCCTAATACACTGTTGGTGAGTTGCAGATTAGTGTAACCACTTTGGAAAACAGTATGGAGCATCTTCAGATGAATGGGAATAAATTTACTATATGATCCAGCAATACCACTTCTGGGTATCTACCCAAAAGAATGGAATTTTGTAGTCTAAAGTATTACCTATCAAATTGTATCCCATAAGCAGAACAGACCAAATCTTTTGTCACTGAAGTGTTCTGAGACATACCTTCATGTTTAAGAGAAAAATGTTGATTAAAATGGCTTGAGTTTCAACTTGTTAGGATCCACTTTAAAATTTCCACCCCCCTGTAGTTACCAGTTTTGCATGTTCTTATTTTCTTTAGAAATAAGTATATTCACTGAGACAATTTGATGGGAGGGACCCTCCACTGGGCTTGTTTTCCAAATAGACTACTGTTTAGAGGAACAAAATTTAAACCTCCCTATAGGTGTGTCACAAGACCATTTGAAAAATAATGAGAATTGTGAATGGAAATGTAGTGCCCAAATGACATTCTGCCTAAAAGGGTAAATATAGAAATAAATTTACTCATTTCTCCAAGATCTCATTCCTACTATCATTTTTCTTAATCTTCTACATCTCTTCTAACATGTGTGGTGGTCTCCAATAGTAATGTAGAATATGATTTGAACCTCTCTTTACCATTTAGTATCTAAGTGATTTGAACCAACAGCATGATATTTTGGGGCTTAAATTCCTTAATATTTATTAGGGATGATTTTCTTCTGTCTCATAAGGTTGTCATGGACAATAAATTAAGATAAAGTATTAGACTGCCTAGTATACACTAACTGATCACTAAATGTTTACATATTTTATCAACATCTTCATCATTATCATAATATCATTTTTATTCCTAAAATAAAACATCAATTTTCTGCATTTAATTATGCATGGATTAAGTCCACTTTTTCTATGCAAACGTCCACTTTTTAATTATTTTAGTATTTTCTAAACATTTTGAATAATTGTTTATATGTAATTATACTATTATAAATCCAGAAACACATAGAAAATATTCTAATATTAGAGACACAAAGCATAAAACTATAGCATTTGAAGGAAAATCAATGGAACCAGAGAATATACTAAATTAGCTTAGCTGGTCTCAGAAAGTAAAAGGGCATTTGATTTCTGTCATGTGTGATTTTTTTTTATTTTCTATTTTATAGCATATTCCAAATATTCAAGTTATTTTTCTTTGTTGTTTTTATTCATCCAAAATAGTACCACATATTCTGAATTAGTCTTAGTCAACTGTTTAACTTTCAGCTTATATTTGTGCAATAATTCTCTCAATATCAATGAACTCATCTCATTTTAATGTAAACTACACTATTTCTCTAATAAATGTTCAAGGTTCAATTCTACTT
>PVLC010050230.1:0-10231 GCA_004027655.1 Graphiurus murinus | reverse complement strand
GTTCATGGCCAGCCTCAGCAACTTAGAACCTCTACGATTTAGTGAGACCCTGCTTCTCTCTCTCTGTCTCTTGTGTTGCCCCCAGTCTCAGGCTCCCATCTTCATACCATTCAGATTTATATTGAGAGAGGAAGAGAGGAGGACTTTGCTGACAGGGCCTATAAAAATCCCAACATCCTTTGTAAGGAAAGATTCCAGGTCAGGGGTGTCCCCAAGGGACAAGGTGCCTTTGTTTCTGTTCTCTGTTCTACCCCCAACCACCTTCTTTTTTTTTTTTTTTTTTAAACAAGGTCTTCCTAGGATACTGAGAGTCTCTCTAAGTTGCTGAGGCTGGTCTCAAACCTGTGATCCTCCTGTCTCAGCCTCCAAGTACTGGAATTACAGATGTGCACCATCACACCTGGCAGCACTTGGTTTTATCCTCTGATCACCTCGTGGCCCACGAGAGATGTTGGAGATCTAGCAGTTACATTTATGTTGCAGTAACAAGAACAGAGACAGGCCATCTTCTCCCTTTTATTTTTTATTTTATTTTATTTTATTTTTTTTGCGGTGCCGGGGATTGAACTCAGGGGCATTCTACCTCCGAGCTATACCCCCAGCCCTATTTTTTATTCTTTATTTTGAAACCGAGTCTCACTAAGTTGCGGAGTGCCTCACTAGGTAGCTGAGGCTGGCCGCGAACCCGGATCCTCCGGTCTCAGCCTCCCGAATGCTGGGATTACAAGCGTGCGCCACCACGCCCGGCTCATCTTCTCCCTTTTAAAGAAGCCTCCTCGAAGCCCCCGTACAAGACTTCACTTACATCTTTCCAGACAGAATACATTCCTCTGGCCCCATTTTGCTGCAAAGGAAGCTGAGAAATACAATCGTTATTTCCAGTGGCAGGGTGCCTGGGCAAAATTTGTGTTTTATTACTAAGGAGGTAAAGGTATAAAGTGAGTGGGTGGATGGACCACTCGCAGTTCTGCCCCAGGGGCCACCACCAGGTGCTGGAATGGATGCCAGGAAGATGAACCGTCCAGTCGATATTTGGTCTAATAGTTCTCCCTCCATGAAGGGGGTTTTGCAGAAAGTGCACCGGATTAGAAGTCAAAAGATCTGACTGCAGCAGGGAATGGTAATGCATGCCTGTAATCCTAGTACTTGGGAGTCTGAGACAGGAGGATCGCAGGTTCGAAGCCAGCCTCAGCAACTTAGAGAGGCTCTTAGCAACTCAGCGAGACCTTGTTTCCAAATTAAAAAAAAAAAATAAGAGAGGGCTGGAAGTGCAGCTTGGAGGTAGAAGACACCTGCGTTTCATCTCTGGCAACACACACACACACACACACACACACACACACACACACACATACACACATACACACACACCAAAAAAGATATAAGGGCAAATTCCAGCCGCTGTTACAATTGTACGCATACTGGTTGCCTCTTGTGTCCGAGCTTCTCCACCAGTGAACAGCATTGGTGATCTCTTCAGCTGGGTACCCTTCTGGTTGCAAGCAGAGAGTGCCTGGCTACAGATGGGGTGACCAGCTCGTCCCCTCATCCCATTTACCTGGGATTAGCACGGAATGCCAAATACTACACAAAGCAGCCCAAGAACCCTGTCAGTCCTACGGAGCAGTCACCAAACTCAGCAAGACACCTGCTGCTTGCAGTTGGGCAAAGCGCCACAGCTCGGCGCTGCCTTCGTGGAGCTGGTGTCCTTCAGATTGGCCATCCTGGGCCCCAGCTTCAGGTCCTGTTGTCTCAGTGTTATGCTTAGACATGGAATGTCTCTCAAGGAGCTCGTGCATTACTGTTCAGGGTTGGTGCGATTAAGTCGTGAGGGTTGTAACCTCCTCAGAGGATAAATCCATCGTAATGGATTCACTAGGTGGTAACGTGGTAACCTAGGCAGGTGAGTTGGCTGGAGGAAGTGGGTCCTTGGGGATCTAGCCTTCCAGATTATGTATGATTCTTCCTCCTCTTGTGCTCTCTCTCTCTCTCTCTCTCTCTCTCTCTCTCTCTCTCTCTCTCTCTCTCTCTCTCATGTGAGAGCAGAACCTTGTTCTCTCCCTCCCTCTGCTTCCGACCGCTATGCTCCGAGCTCCACAGACCAGGCCTGATGTGGACTGAACCTCTGAAGTCTCCCAAAACTGTGAGCAAATAACTGTGACTTCCTTCCTGTAAGTCTTGTGTGGCCAGGCTTACTGGGCCACAGCAGTAAGCATGCTGACTGAAGCACTCACTTCCTGGAAGCAGCTGCAGAAGTGGGGTTCAAGTGGGAGTTATTTATTAAGGAAGTACTCTTAGGAGAAACCTGCGATGGAAGTGGAAAGGAGAATCTGACAGGGGATACAGATGCGGTTTGGGGCTGGAGCTTGGCTGCTTCAAAGCACAAACAGCTTGTAGAAGAAGCCTAAGACCTTGCACCCAGGTGGGCCAGTCCTTGCTGGTGGGGTGGGGAGGGGCCTCCGGGTATCCCCAGAGGCTGCGCTTCCTGTCGGGGGCAGGGCTTATGAGGACAGGGCGGTGGGGGCAGGGCCCCTGGGCAGCTCCCTTAGCATTGTCTCCTCCCTTGATGTATCCAGGGTCAAAAGGGGGGGAAGGGCTTCTGTCTCTGCAGGGGAACCCCCACCCCACTATCGCAGCGTACTTCCTCTGGGGTCAAATTGGCAGGACAAGGTCGCTCCTCATCCCCAGAACTCATTGGCCAAGGGCAGTGGGATTACCGCAGTTGGCACAGACCCAGAGACTGGGCACACTGACACCTGCAGTAGAGAGGGCGCCTGCTGGTGGGGAAGAAGGAGACAGATGTGTGTGTGTGTGTGTGTGTGTGTGAACATTACTGGGAATTTGAACCCAAGGGCATTCTACTTCTAAGCTCCACTCCCACACCTTTTAATTTTTTAAAACATTTATTTTGTGGTAGTGGGGATCAAACCCAGGGGCATTCAACCTCTGCACTATGCCCCCACCCCACCCCCCTTTTTATTTTTTTGTTTTGAAACAAGGCCTTGCTAAGTTGCTCAGGCTAGTCTTGAACATGCTATTCTCCAGTTTCAGCTTTCCAAGTACTGCCCTTACAGGCGTGTGCCCCCATGCCCGGCAAGGGAGAGGAGGCAGCTTTTATTCAGCAACTAGCAGTGTCTGCACCCTCCCATCCCCCCAAGCCCAGGGCTGTTGTGAAATCACAACTCTGCAGATGTGAGTGGAAATGACTAGCTTCTCCTCTAGATCCTTCCCCAGGCCCTGCAGGCAGATATGCTAGGACTCGGTAATGCAGGGGGGCTCCGTTGGTTGCAGGGGCACCCCAAAACCATCCCATCCCCTGCCTACAGGCCTGGCCCAACATGGCTTTCTTCTTGGAAGGTGCAGGAGCCAATCTCCCCCTCCCCATCCTAGCGTCCCTGGACCTTAAATCGGAGTGTTGGAATTGGCTTCCAGCTGCCTCCCATTTTATTCTCGGAGGAGAGCTAAACACTCCCCGCAGTCCCAAGCCCGGGACGGTTCTGCAGCTGAGGGCCCGGAATGCGGAATGCGGTGCAGGATCCTGTCACCAGCTCCTCTCTCCCGACAGCCGTCCCCGGCATCTCGACTGTCACTGCGGCATCATTGTTATGCCAGTTGCAGAAGATCCTTGAACTGCCAAAGCGAGGTGCTCTTCTTGACGGACAAACAGCTGCTGTCCACTTAGCGGCCATCCTGGTCACCTGTTAAATGGACTTGCCATTGTAAGGACTCTCTTTGAGTCCCAGGTGTATCTAAGGACCTTGGTGCTGTAGCTACCAGCAACCCAGCCCTGGGATGTAGTCTTTTTCTTTTTCTTTCTCTCTCTCTCTTTTTTTTTTTTTTTTTAATAAAGCAAGGCTTGTTGGTGGCTTTAAATCTCTTTTGACAAAGTGAGCGGAGAGGTTTACAGGGGGTAAACAGCCTGTTCTTTTCTGAAAAGAAAACAACAACAAAAACCTTTCGAGCTCTGTTTTATGGTTTTGAACATGAGTGCCACAATATTCTTTCATCGATCGGACTTGAAATGTGAGGCTGTTGATGGAGCGCTAACCCCACACAGCGGAGCCCTTTCCAAGCAGCAGTCAGCAGTCCTGGGCGTGGGGGCCGCCCGCCCGCCAGGACTGGGGTGTCATTGAGATGCACCCCACGATATATATAAGCAGATATGGTGTGTGTGTGTGTGTGTGTGTGTGTGCCTGAGTGTGTGTGTGCTTCGTAGGGCTTGGCACACAAGTAAGGGGCTCATTGTTTCTTTTACCCGGCAAGTGTTTATTAAGTACCTACTCTGTGTACAGTCCTGTCCTAGACAGAGCACTACTGAGAGAAAGTCTTTGCCGTCGTAGAGTTGGTCATTAAGTGAGGGGAGAAGAGTCACGAACAAGTAAATAGATCAAGTATCTTTGGTAATAAGGGTTTTATTTTATTTTATTTTACTTTTTGCGGTACTGGGGATTGAACTCAGGGGCATTCTACCTCCGAGCTACACCCCCAGCCCTAGTTTTTATTCTTTATTTTGAAACCAAGTCTCACTAAGTTGCGGAGTGCCTTACTAGGTAGCTGAGGCTGGCCTCGAACCCGGATCCTCCGGTCTCAGCCTCCTGAATGCTGGGATTACAAGCGTGCGCCACCACGCCCGGCTATAAGGGTTTTAGAGAAGGATAAAGTGTAAGGGTTTTTTGTTTTTTTTCAGTACTGGGAATTGAACCTCTGAGTACAGGGGCATTCTACCTCTGAGCTACATCCCCAACCCTATTTTTTATTATTTTGAAACAGGGTCTCACTACGTTTCGGAGGGCCTAAGTAGCTGAGGCTGGCTGAGAACCCGGATCCTCCCGTCCCAGCCTCCCAAGTACTGGGATTACAAGTGTGTGCCACCACACCCGGCTTGTGTGAGGGGTTTAAGGAATACAAGTTTAATTAAAAAAAAATGTTTTTTTTTGTATTGGGGATTGAGTGCAGGGGCATTTGTCCTCTGAGTTACACCCCCAGCCCTTTTTATTTTATTTTTAAAATTTTGAAACAGGGTCTTGCTAGGTTGCTGAGGGTCTTGCTAAGCTGTTGAGGCTGGCCTTGAACCTGTGAATCCTCCCAAGTACTGGGATTACCGGTGTGTGCCACCATGCCCGGCTCAGGTTTAATTTTTATTTGCATGTGGCGCGGCCAGCAGGTCAGGAGATGGCTGCCAAGGAGAGGCGAGTTTGCTGCTCACGGTCCCCAGGAGGAAGGGGCAGGCTTCGCCCCTGGAGAGGATTCAGGGAGGTGGGAGGGGACGGGACCACCGGGGCCAGGGTCTCAGTAAGTGACTGCTGGTCTTGCTAAGCTGGGGAGGTTGGCCTCAAATCCGCAATCCTCCTGTCTCTGCTCTCAGTACTGGGATTACAGGCGTGGACCACCATGCCTGGCTTGACCATCCCGTCTAGCGTCTGTTCGTGGCCTCCTTCTGGCTCGGCACTCTGCCAGGGGGTTCACCTCGTGTTCAGCATCAGAAAGTACTTTCAGTACATGCATCCTTCCTCCCTCCCTCCCTTCCTCCCTCCCCTCCCCATCACTGTGTGGACCCCCATAAAGACAGGGGCCTGGTCTCAGATGCTGCAGTGGGGGGTGTCGCTGACACCCGCCCTGGTCCCCTCCAAAAGGATGGGGCACCCACCCCTGGTGGCTTAGGCTCCACCAGCCCTCTGGCGAGGATACCCGAGGGGGCCGGGCCAGGACAGGACGGAACTAGAGGCCCAGTCACGCAAGTATAGAGACAGATCCTGTTTTCATTTAACGTTTTGGTATTTTATTTGTTGTGGAGTTGGGACATTGTGTGAGTTTTCAAGAATAATGCATTAAAATAGGATGTATCTTGATTTCTGCTTTTTCTGGCACCCCCTGCCTCTCGGGCCTCACCCTAGCCCTGGCCTTGCTCAGAGCTGGGGCCTGGGACTCTGCATTGCCAGGTCAGCTTCCCAGTCAACCACTGTGAGTCTAGAGACACACTGAGCTGGTCCAAGATGGGGGGGTGATCATGTGACCTGGAAAATAACAAATGGGGGGGGGCTGCTGAGCCGCTTTGCCTGGAGCAGGTCCCCACACAAAGCTGTGGGGTTCCGTGCATACCAGAGTCAGCACGGAGGCCCCCTTGGGTGGGGAAGGGGTCCTGCCTTGCTCTGATCTGAACCCTGATCAGCAGGGTTCTCATTCATACCCCTGGGCTTCCCGTCTCAGGTTCCATGGGAACAATGGCTCTTTGCTGAAAGTCCATCGCGGGGTCTGGAAGGGGTGGTTAGGTGTCTTGAGACTCTCCCAAGTCTCCCCTTTTTTAGGGCCCATGAATTCCCTGCATGGTAAGAACTGGGATCCAAGGCCCCTGTTCCCCAGGTGAGGTCTAGGGGGGCCTCAGCATCGGTCCCCAGGACCGAGAAGAATCTGCAAGGTGAGGCCAGCTTCTGCACACAACCTGGCCTCAGTCCTAGGTGGGGGCAGGCTCCTTGCGTCCCAGCTTCGCCGGATCGGGGCCCCTCTCCTCCAGCCCCTTTGCTTTCCGGCTCCCTGCTCTGAACGGGCTCCGATTTAGACCGTCTGCTTAGCGCTTTCAATCCCTCTGTCTCTCACAGGTGCTTCTGAGGGGGAAAAGGTCAATTGCAGAAATCTGAGGTGTGCGGGCCCAGCGCCCGTGCCACCCCCCTCGGCTGGGGAAGGCAAGGCTAATTAGTTGGAAAACTCACTCTGCAGCGTGAGTCACTGGGAATGAGTGTCAGGGGAGCCATTAGTGAGGCTCTCGTGACTTGGATGGCATTTCCACCTGCCTCGCCAGGGGTGTACTGTGCCTGGGTGTGTGTGTGTGTGTGTGTGTGTGTGTGTGTGTGTGTGTGTGTTCGGAGGACCCAGCCTACAACATTAAAAACAAATGCCTTTCCCATCTCTGGCCCTCGTTATCATCTTCCTCATCCTCCCAATAAGCACGTACTGAGCATCTGCAGGTGCTCGCCCGGGCAGGTGCTGGGAGTCAGTGGTGGCGACGGAGGCAGGGCCAGTCCATGGAGACGACGGAGCAGGGTGAGGACAGGGGGTGGTGGTGGAGGAGCTGGTGCGGGTTCTCTGGAGAGTGGGTCAGGGAAGGCCTCTCTGCGGCGGTGACAGGAAGGAGCCAGCCACGCAGTGTTCTGCAGGGAGGGCATGCCTGGCAGAGGGATCTGCAGTGTGAAGGCCCAAGGTGGCGGCGGGGGACGGAGGGGTGAGTTTAAAGAGCAGAGAGGAGGCTGGGTAGGCAAAATGAATAGAACAGACAGGTGGGAGGGAAGCTGGAAAGCAGGGCAGGGCCAGACACCCCAGGCCTTGGGCTTTATTCTCAGTATAATGGACTTCCTTCCTTCCTTCCTTCCTTCCTTCCTTCCTTCCTTCCTGTGGTACTGAGGATTGAACCTAGGGGCATTCTACCTCTGGGCTATACCCCAGCCATTTTTATTTATTATTTTGAAACAGGGCCACATTAAGTTGCTGAGGCTGACCTTGAACCTGTGATCCTGCTGGCTCAGCTTCCCAAGTACTGGGGTTACAGGTGTGTGACACAGTGACCTCCTCTTTTTTTTCGGTACTAGAGACTGAACCCAGGGGTATTTAACCTCTGAGCTACACCCTCAGCCCCATTTTATTTTTCATTTTGAAACAGGGTCTCACTAAGTTGCTTAGAGTATTGCTAAGTTGCTGAGGCTGACCTCAAACCTGCAATCCTCCTGTCTCAGCCTCCCAAATGCTGGGATTACAAGCGTGCGCCACCACACCCGGCTCCCAGCCCTTTTTAAAAATTCTTTATGTTGAAACAGGGTCTCACTAAGTTGGGGAGGGCCTCCCTAAGTAGCTGAGGCTGCGATCCTCCTGTCTCAGCCTCCCAAGTACTGGGATTACGGGTGTGCGCCACCAGGCTCAGCCCACAGCCCTCTCTTTTAAGGGAGCTGTGGAAAGAGTTTTCTTTTCCAGGACACGATCCACACTAGAGAGAAGCCTGCGTTTGTTGCTCTGTTTGTATTTTTCTCCAGGCTGACTCTGAGAGCAGGTGTCATGTTATCTACACCGGGAGCAGCACAAGCTCTCTCCTGACTGAGGGAAGGGCTGGGGCTGGGGCTGGGCGGGCGGGGAGGGCAGCCAGCTCCCTTTGCTTCTGGACACGGAGGGAGGGCGGGGACCCTGTGAGGTGGCGGCTGTGCGTCGTGGCGGGTGGCGGTAGCGTCAAGCCGCAGGTGGCGGGCAGGGCGGGGGTGTCTTCTGCGTTCAGTTGTTGTCCCGCGTGTCCGAGGAGGCACTTCCGAACAGGATGTCGCTGTCCTGAGACATGGCGCTCAGCTGCGACTTGGTCTTGATCAGGAACTGGGCCCTTCGGAACATGAGCCTTTCCTGCTCCTGCTTGAGCTCCAGGTAGGAGCGGGAGAAGGTGTGGAATATGGAGGTCACCGGGAAGGCCATGAGCAGGATGCCGCTCAGGATGCTGCTCAGCGCCACCACCTGCCCGGGGGTGCTGCGGGGCACCATGTCTCCGTAGCCCACGGTCGTCATGGTGATGACGGCCCACCAGTAGCAGGCGGGGATGCTGGTGAACTCGGGGCTGTCGGCCATCTCGTTCTCGATGACGTAGAGGAGCGGGGCGAAGAGGGCGATGGCCACGCACAGGAAGAGCAGCAGGAGCCCGAACTCGCGCGTGCAGCGGCGGGCGGTGAGCCCCAGCGTCTGCAGCCCGAGCGAGTGGCGCGCCAGGCGCATCACGTAGAGGATGCGCAGCGCGCGCAGCACGCGCAGCACCAGCCCCACCTTGTCCAGGTAGCTGTTGCCCGCACCGGGCTTGCGGCGGCCCGAGGCGGCCCCGTCCACCAGCAGCGTCACGTAGTAGGGCAGGATGGCCACCAGGTCGATGAGGGTCAGCGGGCTCCGCAGGAAGGCGAACTTGCTGGGCGCCTGGATGAACCGCAGGAGGAATTCCAGCGAGAACCAGCCCACGCACACCGACTCCACGATGAACACGTTGCGGCACATCTGGGAACACTGGCCCTGCGGGAGGGGGAGACGTCAGCGCCCTGCCGCGAACCTGGGTGCAGAATAAGTCGCCACCGCCACGGCCCGCACCTGGTGCAGGCCACCACCTCTGCAAGTCACCGGGCCCTGGGTCGTTTCTAGAATTCTGTTCACGCCACTGTCTCTACGCTAGCTACTCTTTTTTTTTTTTTTTTTTTTTTGGTACTGAGGATTGAACCCAGGGGCATTCTACCTCCGAGCTATACCCCCAGCCCTATTTTTTATTCTTTATTTTGAAACTGAGTCTCACTAAGTTGCAGAGTGCCTCACTAGGTAGCTGAGGCTGGCCGCGAACCCGGATCCTCAGGTCTCAGCCTCCCAAATACTGGGATGACAAGCGTGCGCCACCACGCCCGGCTTTCTACGCTAGCTACTCTTCATCTCTCTGTCTCCAGTGCAGACCTCGTGCACACAGAGGCCGTCCCCCTCTGGCACTCCCAGCCCTACTTTATTTTTCTGACACCGGGTTTCACTAAGTTGCAGAGGGTCTTGCTAAGTTGCTGAGGCTATCCTCGAACCTGCGGTCTTCCTGTCTCAGCCTCCCAAATATCTGCCAGTACTTGGATTACAGGTGGGTGTCACCACACCTGGCCCAGCCCAGACCTTGATTCTGACCTCTGGACCCCCACCAGCTGCCTCCCTGGGCATCTAAAACTCACTGTGTCCAAAACAGGGCTCCTGGTCCCTCCTGCCTCCCCGCCTGCCTGCGGCTTCCTCTCCTTAGCTCTTGGCAATCTTCAGGTGCTTGGATGAGACCTGGGCTCCATCCGTGGCCTCTCTGGTTATGTCTTTTTTTTTTTTTTTGGTACTGAGGATTGAACCCAGGGACATTCTACCTCTGAGCTACACCCCCAGTCCTATTTTTATTGTTTGTTTACTTATTTATTTTTTGCAGTACTAGGGATTGAACCCAGGGACATTCTACTTCCAAGCTATACCCCCAGTCCTATTTTATTTATTTATTTATTTATTGCAGTACTGGGGATTGAACCCAGGGGCATTCTACCTCCACGCTACACCCCCAGTCCTATTTTTTATTCTTTATTTTTGAAACAGGGTCTCACTAAGTTGTAGAGAGCCTCACTAAGTAGCTGAGGCTGGCCTCGAACCCAGATTCTCCAGTCTCAGCCTCCCAAGTACTGGGATTACAAGCGTGCACCCACCACGCCCTGCTTATTATTTATTT